>JAVTVY010017833.1:600000-801547 GCA_036873755.1 Hanleya hanleyi | reverse complement strand
GTCTAGTTGTGCAAGAAACCTTTTTTGGTCCGATTCGAAAATCCAATATGGCCACCAGGCAGCCATCTTGGATTTCCCCATGAAACCTTGTCATCGCGATTTTGCAGGAACTACTGCATGGATCTTTCTCAAATTTGGTACACAGGTTCCCCTTGGGGCCTAGTTGCGCAAGATACCTTTTCTGGTCCGATTCGAAAATCCAATATTGCCACCAGGCGGCCAACTTGGATTTCTCCATGCAACTTTGTTATCGTGATTTCTCAGGAAGTACTGCAGGGACCTTTTGCAAATTTGGTACATGGGTTCTCCTTGGGGTCTAGTTGTGCAAGATGCCTTTTCTGGTCGTTTTCGAAAATCCGATATGGCCACCAGGCAGCCATCTTGGATTTCTCCATGAAACCTTGTTTTCCCCATGCAACTTTGTTATCGTAATTTCTCAGGAAGTACTGCAGGGTCCTTTTGCAAATTTGGTACACAGGTTCCCCTTGGGGTCTAGTTGTGCAAGATACCTTTCCTGGTCCGTTTCGAAAATCCGATATGGCCACCAGGCAGCCATCTTGGATTTCCCCATGAAACCTTGTTTTCCCAATGAAACATTGTTATCATCATTTCTCAGGAAGTACTGCATGGATCTTTCTCAAATTTGGTACACAGGTTCCCCTTGCTGTCTAGTTTTGCAAAATACCTTTTCTGGTCCGATTCGAAAATCCAATATCGCCACCAGGCAGCCATCTTGCATTTCCCCATGAAACCTTGTTATCGCGATTTCGCAGGAACTACTTCATGGATCTTTCTCAAATTTGGTACACAGGTTCACCTTTGGGTCTAGTTGTGCAAGATACCTTTTCTGGTCTGATTCAAAAATCCAATATGGCCACAAGGCAGCCATCTTGGATTTCTCCAAATCTTGTTATTGCGATTTTTCAGGAAGTACTGCATGGATCTTTCTCAAATTTGGTACACAGGTTCCCCGTGGGGTCTTGTTGTGCAAGATACCTTTCTTCGTCCGATTCAAAAATCCAATATGGCCACCAGGCAGCCACCTTGGATTTCCCCATGAAACTTTATCGTCATTTCTCAGGAAGTACTACATGGATCTTTCTCAAATCTGGTACACAGGTTCCCCTTGGGGTCCTGTTGTGCAAGATACCTTTTCTGGTCCGATTCGAAAATCCAATATGGCCACCAGGCAGCCATCTTGGATTTCCCCATGAAACTTTATCGTCATTTCTCAGTAAGTATTGCTTGAACCTTTGTCAAATTTGGTACACAGGTTCCCCTTGGGGTCTAGTTATGCAAATACCTTTTCTGGTCCGATTCGAAAATCCAATATGGCCACCAGGCAGCCATCTTGGATTTCCCCATGAAACTTTATCGTCATTTCTCAGTAAGTACTGCTTGAACCTTTGTCAAATTTGGTATACAGGTTCCCCTTGGGGTCTAGTTGTGCAAATACCTTTTCTGGTCCGATTCGAAAATCCAATATGGCCGCCAGGTGGCCATCTTTAATTTCCCTTGAAACATTGTTATCGTGAATTCTCAGGAAATATTTCACGGATCTTTCTGAAATTTGGTACACAGGTCCCACATTTGGGCTAGTTGTGCAAGATGCCTTTTTTAGTCCGATTCGAAAATCAATATGGCCACCAGGCAGCCCATCTTGGATTTCCCAATGAAACATTGTTATCATCATTTCTCAGGAAGTACTGCATGGATCTTTCTCAAATTTGGTACACAGGTTCCCCTTGAGGTCTGGTTGTGCAAGATACCTTTTCTGGTTCGAATCGAAAATCAATATGGCCACCAGGCAGCCATCTTCAATTTCCCCATGAAACCTTGTTATCGCGATTTCTCATGAACACTATGGATCTTCCTCAGAATTTGGTACACAGGTTCCCCTTGCTGTCTAGTTTTGCAAGATACCTTTTCTGGTCCGATTTGAAAAATCCAATATGGCCACCAGGCAGCCATCTTGGATTTCCCCATGAAAACCTTGTCATCGCGATTTTGCAGGAACTACTGCATGGATCTTTCTCAAAATTTGTACACAGGTTCCCCTTGGGGCCTAGTTGCGCAAGATACCTTTTCTGGTCCGATTCGAAAATCAATATTGCCACCAGGCGGCTTGGCGTTTCTCCATGCAACTTTGTTATCGTGATTTCTCAGGAATACTGCAGGGACCTTTTGCAAATTTGGTACATGGGTTCTCCTTGGGGTCTAGTTGTGCAAGATGCCTTTTCTGGTCGTTTTCGAAAATCCGATATGGCCGCAGGCAGCCCATCTTGGATTTCTCCATGAAACCTTGTTTTCCCCATGCAACTTTGTTATCGTAATTTCTCAGGAAGTACTGCAAGGACCTTTTGCAAATTTGGTACACAGGTTCCCCTTGGGGGCTAGTTGTGCAAGATACCTTTTCTGGTCCGTTTCGAAAATCCGATATGGCCACCAGGCAGCCATCTTGGATTTCCCCATGAAACCTTGTTTTCCCCATGCAACTTTGTTATCGTAATTTCTCAGGAAGTACTGCAGGGACCTTTTGCAAATTTGGTACACAGGTTCCCCTTGGGGGCTAGTTGTGCAAGATACCTTTTCTGGTCCGTTTCGAAAATCCGATATGGCCACCAGGCAGGCATCTTGGATTTCCCCATGAAACCTTGTTATCGCGATTTCCCCTTGTCGACTAGTTGTGCAAGATACCTTTTCTGGTCTGATTCAAAAATCCAATATGGCCACAAGGCAGCCATCTTGGATTTCTCCAAATCTTGTTATTGCGATTTTTCAGGAAGTACTGCATGGATCTTTCTCAAATTTGGTACACAGGTTCCCCGTGGGGTCTTGTTGTGCAAGATACCTTTCTTCGTCCGATTCAAAAATCCAATATGGCCACCAGGCAGCCACCTTGGATTTCCCCATGAAACTTTATCGTCATTTCTCAGGAAGTACTACATGGATCTTTCTCAAATCTGGTACACAGGTTCCCCTTGGGGTCCTGTTGTGCAAGATACCTTTTCTGGTCCGATTCGAAAATCCAATATGGCCACCAGGCAGCCATCTTGGATTTCCCCATGAAACTTTATCGTCATTTCTCAGTAAGTATTGCTTGAACCTTTGTCAAATTTGGTACACAGGTTCCCCTTGGGGTCTAGTTATGCAAATACCTTTTCTGGTCCGATTCGAAAATCCAATATGGCCACCAGGCAGCCATCTTGGATTTCCCCATGAAACTTTATCGTCATTTCTCAGTAAGTACTGCTTGAACCTTTGTCAAATTTGGTATACAGGTTCCCCTTGGGGTCTAGTTGTGCAAATACCTTTTCTGGTCCGATTCGAAAATCCAATATGGCCGCCAGGTGGCCATCTTTAATTTCCCTTGAAACATTGTTATCGTGAATTCTCAGGAAATATTTCACGGATCTTTCTGAAATTTGGTACACAGGTCCCACATTTGGCCTAGTTGTGCAAGATACCTTTTTTAGTCCGATTCGAAAATCCAAGTTACTACCCTTCAAATTAATACGGTATTCCCGATTTATGACGTTGCATGACAAGAGTCGGCGGACCAAATGGTGGAGCATATTCTATATATTGACTATAGAGAATATCCACACCTTCACCTTCAAATGTATTTCTTCAAATTTTAAATCAGTTTTCTTTAGTCGATGCAGTTGCAAGTGAACTTCCACATCCTTTCGTTTGCCGGCGAGTCGGCTACATGAAGGGACGTCACTCTTGTGACGCAACGTCACAACACGACAACTGTAGACTACTGCATGTTTCGATCCAAGGGAGATAATCAGGATTCAGGCACTTTCGAAGTTTCTGGCACATTACTGCGCGGACCGGATCCCTTCCGTATTAAGTGTTGTACCATCCTAATATTTTCGAGCATGGTATCCTAAAAGAGATATCTCAAACTAGCTCAGTAAACAGAACAAAATTAGCATTCGTTCCTAATTATAAAATCTTAAGACTGTTTCATAGCTCATGCCAAAGTTTCATTTGAAGAGATTTGTCTTCGCTTCCAGTATCGATTGATGACACGTGCAAAAATAAAATAAATACGACCAAGGATCCTCCGTAGATGTACATTCACTTTCAGATTAACTTTGTTATAATACAAGACCGACATGAGTACAGTTTCTAGAAATCTTGAAACTCCTGAACTTTAGATTATATCTTGGTGTTTTTCAGTGTCCCTTTTTCGATCTTTTTCGCTCAGATTCGAATTTCTGTAAACAAAATTACAAATCAATCTTTTGTTCTTAGTAACAATGGACAAAAAGATCCTCTTGTCATTAGCTTACAATTATCGGATAATGGTGGGCGCCAAGATCCTTCAGGATCTCTCGTTGACATCTATGAGCTGTATGAATAGACTAGAATTCTCATTGGTCTGATGCACGCACCCGTGCATGTGTATTGAAGAGGATAGGGGTAGAATTTGTAAGGGAGATGCGCAACACCAGCATTATCTATTTACACAAATTTAATACAGCACTCGACGAATACCAATGTCTATCAAACGAAACATGTGCAATGTATTTCCATCTCTGTTTTCAGCGAACTACCCTGGAATTTGCCGTTACGAGATGATCTATACGGTGTGGCACGTAGTCGCGTGGATGATAATGGCGACGCAGGCACCTTTATTGGTCATGATCTGTCTGTATATCCGAATTACTAGTATCGCCAGAAGGCAGGTACGTTTACAACAGAATGAGAACAGTCTCCGACACATCAGATGTCATCAGTTGTCGTAAATATCGTAGTACCGGACTGATAAAGTGGTCGATAGTGGTGTTTATCATCTATATTTATTCTATTTTAGGCAAAAGTAATTGCAGCGCTAGAAACGCTGCACGCAAGTGGGAGTGAGGCGGACAGGAAAAAGTCTCTAAATAGAACCAGAAAATCGACAAAAATGGTTGCAATGCTTCTGGGATTTTTCGCACTGTCTTCGACTCCATTTTCTGTGTTTGGAATCGTCAGCTTAAGCTGCGAGTCATGCGAAGTCAACAAATACCTCAGGTGAGTAAAATAATATAAGTTTAATTTTATTTTTGAATTTCAGTATTTATTAATCAGGTTAAGAGATGATAATGAATGATAAAATAAAATTCACCATGCTCGTTATGAAAATATGACAACCATAACTTGATAGCCATAATACTGAATTTTCAGAGAAATTTCTTTCTCCATGGAGCTCACTTAATCAGATTTTCTCAAGTCAAATTTCCACCTGTTTGCTATAGAATGCTAAACATATGTAGTTCGCGTTGAATTTGTTGTAATCAGGGGTGGGGGTCACCATTTATCAAATTGTATATAAGATGGAGCCTCGTCAGTCAGTGTCCATAAGGTGATGGGCTTGATAAATCAAGGTGGGGACGGGAAACCTGCTCGGAGGTTTATCTATAGGGCACTTTCGTAGAACGTGAAGACATGAAAATTTTAGGGGCACACGCAGATATAATCTTCAAACTTCGGAGCTCTTTGCGATCTCCAACTGTTGAACCTAAAATGCCTACCCTACTATGGTCAGGCCTACCCTACTATCGCAGCGCCAATAATAAGCATAAGTAATACGATTGTGTCAGCTATCAGCCTGACTTTCTCTTGTATGGAATTGAGAGGTGTCTGGGCACCCCTGTGAGGAAGTTGTGAGAATTCGACAAATCGCCATATGATAGTCTCAAACGCACATGGAAAGTAACGTTTAAGGTAGTGTGGCGTCAGACTAACCGAAATGTCTTAACTCTGATATAGCTGCCGGGCGACATGTGTTCTGAACTGATCGCGATGTTCGAAGGTGGACACCAGAATGCTATAAGTCGAAAGATGCCCAATTAAAACTACTGTATCCTGGGAAAAGTACATAAATATACATACAAATCCTCACATTCCTGAAGCATTGTAAAGTTATAATATATTCATATCCTCTATAACTTTACGTCATTTTGAAGATAGTCAGACTATAAAAGCAAATCGATGACGATTAAAAACTTGAAAGTGCCATTACTATATCCATGCAAATGCGATATACCCCACAATTAGTATACATGTATGTATATGCAACTGTTTTTACTTACAGAGCCAGTGCGAGACTCATACTTCTTATGAATACGGCGGTGAATATTTTCATTTATGCTGGACGTCTTGGAGATTTTAGGATAGCTTTGAAAAAAGACATGTCCAAACTATTACGGTTTCTTCATATCAGACAGCAAGTGTAAACTTCCATCTGTAATATGAAGTTGGCTAACACCGCAAAATATAGTGTGGCCTTTCAGACACACTCACTTGTAGCCATGGGGGGAGGCTGGAATAGTAACAAAGAAGAGGTTACTGACTTGTACAATATTTGGTGGTTGGTGTCAATCCTGGCAGACTTTAAGGTTTAAACAAAGACTTTAAACAAACACGGCACTAACGTGCACATAAATCATATAGAACGGAGAAACAACATCCAATGATTGATACTCTGAATAAAATGCAGAATTCAAGAGAGATTGTGGATTCTGGCATTGACATATCAGTGATCAGTCGTTTTGAACGCCGATATTGTTGATGAACTACGGTGATAGATGAGTAGGAATTGTAGTATAGAGAGTCGAGAAATTACAGGCAGATATGTGTCTCAACGGGATGCGTATTTTTCATTAAGGTAGTGTGATATGTAATTTCCACGAACGTTTAAAACCAGAAGCTTTCTTTAAATGACATCCGAAATGACATCCCAAACTGGCTTTACTTCCTAATGGGCTCTTTTCAGCACATTGCGCCGGTATTTGGTCGTTCAGTTTCTGGAATTCAGTGGGTTAAAACTTTTCAAAATGAATCTAAAAGTAGTTTTATGAATAATGGATACATTTCTGACTTCCTCGATCTTCAACGGGGTTGTCGACAGGGGGACCCAATTTCACCCTATCTCTTCATCCTTGTCGCAGAGACTCTTTCTATCGCTTTTAAGCAAGATAACACGATTAAAGGTATAAAAATCGAAGGCTCTGAAATTAAACTCCAACAGTATGCTGACGATACTACTCTTATTTATAGACGGATCGAGCGAATCCCTCGAGAGAGCCATGGTTCTCCTTCGTAAGTTCTCATCCGCGTCTGGTCTTTGCTTGAATGTAGAGAAATCTATGGCCATATGGATTGGACAGGAGAAAGGCAGTTCTGTTAAGCTATGCCCCCACTACAGGATCAACTGAGACCCTGGAGGTTTCAAATTACTCGAAATATGGGTTTTCCCCGCTGTAACAGAAACAGTTACTAAAAACTACGACGACAAAATGACTTCAATAAAAAAAATCCTAGGAAGCTGGGGCAGAAGAAATTGAACAATAATGAAAACCTTTGGTATACCACTTTTAGTGCATCTTCGACTATCTGTTCTCCCAGATCCCGATCCACCATATATACTACAGTTGGAAAGAATTCTCTTTAGATTCATTTGGAATGGTAAGCCAGACAAAATTAAACGAAAGAGCTTGATCTCTAAAAAGAGCAACTGGGTACTGAATATGATTCATATTAAAACATTTGCCTCGTATTTGAAAATAAAATGGGTTAAAAGAATATCTGAGGGTCACAGCGCTCTGAAGACTACTGTTGAAAAGATTCTCCAGCGCATGAGACATACCATATGGAAGCTGGATGCTACATGTACAAGTATAAAAGAGTTATTGAAAGAAATTAAAACCCCTTTCAGGTATGACACGTTAGAGGAATGGCCATGCTTTATAGATGGGAGTAATATAAATCATATAGCCTTGGACAGCCTTCTGTTTGAACTGGCACCCACAGCAGAATGGAGAGGTCTAAAAACATGGACCGAAAGAGGAATAAGTCGTATCAGTGACCTCTTAAGTTTAGACGGGGCAAATTTCCTCTCATTCAGCGACCTTCAAAGTAAGTCAGGAATACAAACCGCGCATTTCATCTTACATCGTGCTATCATTCATAATATACCGATCGAAAAACGCAGGTATATAAAAAATGGCACGTTCATAAAAACATACATCAAGGAACCGAAAATATATACAAGATTTATCAGACAAAAATGTGTGAAATTTGTTTATAACACATTACTAGAAAATGTCGAGATAAAACCTGAAAAAAAATCAGCAAAAATGGGAACAGGAATTAGACTTGAGGAAAGGGTTTGCTTGGTCGACTTTCTACAACAATATATTCACTACTACAACAGAAACCAGCTTGCAATATTTCCAGTACCAAATCATCCACAGAACCCTCGTTACAAACCATCATTTGAAACTTTGGGGGGGAAAACTGATTCCGATTTATGCACAATTTGTAACCAAGAAAAAGAAACACCCATTCATTTATTTTATCATTGCAATTATTCGGAGGATCTTTGGAACGAACTCCAAGAATGGGCCGTGAGCCTGGATGTACTCCTGGAAATTACAAGCGTCTAGTCCGTCATTCATAATCCAGCCGTCGTCCATTAGAGAATATCCGCGTCCATAATCCAAAGACCTATTCCATTTTCCACATAACAGTATTAGCACCAAATTCAAAAAGACAATCATAGTATACATAAACATAGGCTTGTTTCCTGCAAGAGAGAAGCGGTCAACAGTTTTCAATGATGCCGGCAAGACATCATGATGTTCCAAAAATATCAAATCCGTATCGCTGATCAGTATTCTTAATCCATAATATTCGTTATAGAGTCGTCATCTAAAAAAAAAAGACCTCCAGGGTTCTAAGTGATGATGGGTAACACAGACTCGAGATTCATCAACCTGTTGTTATTGCTATCCAGCAATTATATATATGACTGCAGATACAGTAACATAATGTCAAATTTTGATGGAGTGAAGCAAATGGTGCTAAAGAAGAGGGATATCGACAACTGTATAGCTAATATGCACAATGATCAGATCGCATTTGAGCAGAAGTGGGATCCTCTGGCGTTATAATAATCAAACGATATAACCTTACCTGTATATTCTTTTATTAAACAGATGTTGAAAGCGACGTTAATCCTATTCACTCAATCACTTGATAGAACAGTCTACCGAAAATGATGGAGCTGTATTTTTGGGGAACAAATTGTTTAGTTAAAAGAATGAGACGCTACTGTTACATATTTAATGCCACATTGCCATTCATTTTAAAGTTTTCTTTCTATTTCTGTCACGATAGTACAATATTCTCTAGAATGCGAATAAAGCACCATATTTCACGGAATAATATATAAGCATGCATCTCTGTTAATGTGTATATAGTGTGGTGAATTACGAGAAAATATATGAGTGTGCATCTTTACTAATGTGTATAATTTTTATTACTTTTGTGATTTATAATGAATATATATAATCATGCATCTTTATCAATGTGTATATAGTGTTGTGATTCATCTTGACTAATGTGTATATAATTTTGTGATTTCTAATGGATATATATAAGCATGCATCTTTATTAATGTGTATATAGTGTTGTGATTCATGACAAAATATATGAGTGTGCATCTTTACTAATATGTATATAATTTTGTGATTGATAATGATATATATAAGCATGCATCTTTATTAATGTGTATATAGTGTTGTGATTCATGACAAAATATATGAGTGTGCATCTTTGCAATGGGTATATAATTTTTGTGATTTATAATGAATAGATATAAGCATGCATCTTAATTAATGTGTATATAGTCTTGTGATTCATGACAAAACATATGAGTGTGCATCTTTACTAATGTGTATATAATTTTGTGATTTATAATGGATATATATATAGGAAACTTAACATTGTATTAACCCAACTAAGACATCAATGCAGCCAATTAAACGCAGATTTAATGAGAAGGAAGTTGTCTATTACATCTAGCTGTATATGTGGAGAACCAAGAGAGGATGCTTATCACTATTTCTTTATTTGTCCCTTATATACCAATGTAAGGGATGAATTACAGAACGACTTGCCTCCAAACTATAACCTCCAAGATATATTGTCGGGAAATGAGTCATTCACAAACGAAATGAATAATAATATGTGCAAGTCAGTTTTAAAATTTATTAAGAACACCTCAAGATTCAATTTGTAGCACGATTACGACGTAGTCACCTCAGCTGAAGGATTAGTATGTACTTGTACCGAGTTCTGTGAGAATCCTAGCACGCTACAGTCAGGTTGCCACCATATACTCAATAATCTGTCATAGTCTGTTTCTTCCGTGTAAGTTGCTGAAAATGCAAATCTAAAAAATCTCATTTGTGACATGTATCTATCCACACAGGTTCAGCCAAAACGTCATTATTTTTCTTGTTGTGAACACATGTTATGTATCCATATTTGTAGAGAGAGGGATGAATAAGTTGATTATAGAACTTGCCCCCAATCCCATGTACTACAGTTTGTACAATAAATAAGTTTAAACAAAAACAAAATATATAAGCATGCATCTTTATTAATGTGTATATAGTGTTATGATTCATGACAAAATATCTGAGTGTGCATCTTTACTAATGTGTATATAATTTTGTGATTTATAATGAATATATATAAGCATGCATCTTAATTAATGTGTATTTAGTGTTGTGATTCATGACAAAATATATGAGTGTGCATCTTTACTAATGTGTATATAATTTTGTGATTTATAATGAATATATATAAGCATGCATCTTAAAAAAATACAGTTTCTGTAATCAGCTATGAAACCTGTTTTGTATTGTTTTGTGCATCTTGGGTTAACAGCAGAGTTTTTTGGGTATATCTTTGTGAATGTTCGGAAGCGGAATGTCTCTTTCCTGGCGAACCCCACATTGTATTTGTTACAAAAAGCTTTCACGATAAATCCAATAGCACTGTAGCTATGCTCAGTTCAATAACGAGTACCCAGTACTATTAATTTTGGAGAAGGGACGGATATTGGTCTCTGGCGGTTAAAGGTGAAATGATCCGAATACAAGAGAATGTATGTCAGGCCTGAATATTTGCCAATGACAGGACTTGATTTTTGCCCTTGAACCAAAACCCGAGAAGCACGAAGAACAGCATGTGCGAAGATAGAAGAGAGATCTAGACATAGGACAGGAATGGACTCGGGTGGTTAAGAGGGAATTAAGTGATGTTTTTGGATACAAAATATGGTAAGCAATCTTGGTCTTTAGCTGGGGATGTGATCCTACATTAATATGTACATACTAAAATCGATAAATTTGTGGCTTTGTCTGATAAAACTACAATGGATTTACTTTGGCGTCCTGCCAGATCTTCTCGTGCAAACCGGCGTGTCTTTTAATATCTGCTTTACCTTGGATAAAGTATTGACATCTCTCGAAAGGAATATATTCTCAACCAACTCACATCTTCTAAATCGAAATTTATGACTCCCTCCTACGCAATCAAATTTAAAAGGTAGAGGTCCCTAGCAAGCAGATATGGCAGAGGTTGAATGTGTTTGTTGTTTGTGCTTGGACCGTAACCGAACCGAAGTGTAAGGTAGAACCATCCAGGACGGTTAACCCTATCTGGTCTGGGCGAACCTGAAGATTTCCAGGCCTGGGAGACGTGCCATTTCGCCTTCTCCTGAATATTGTTCTTACCCCTTGAGCTAGGGAGCTGAAACTCACCACACTATAAACTTGCTCTACTAGAAACTGTGAAAAAAATCCAAGATGGCCGCCATGATGACAATTCGAAAAGGCATCTTTTTGACGATTTTACGGTCAGATTATTTAACCTCTTTGTGTTTTCTCCGCAAAAGCAGCATGAAAAATTAGTAATCAATAATGTGATGTGTAATAAAATTTGTATATTATTATTGACATAAGACATATCTATTTTTTCTATTTTAAATGGCGCGCAAACCATATAATACAATAATATTACAGAACAGATATTACGTTAGGCTCGGCGACATATCAAACACATGAGATATTATTCCTATAATCTGATAGTTTTACTGCGAAATTTTACAGTTTTTTAGAATGGCATTGGGTTATCTACCCGAAAGGCATTCAATCCGAAATAATATCGCCAATACAGCAACAATGCTGTATTACTTGCTCGCAGATGGAAGGCAAAGACAGAATGTTTCTTACAAAATGACGCCCAATTTCTCTACTGAACGTGGACCATAAAATAATATCAACATGCATAGCTATTACAAATCGGGAAATACTGCCATCTTTGATAAACGAAACATGGAAATGATTCACGAAGAGTAGGTTATTGGGAAAATTACTGGGTTTTGGTATACAAAAAACTTTGAGAGGTTTTCAAGAAGAAAAATAACTATTATCAAATCTGTTGTTCTCCCTCATTTATTCTCAACTTGGCAAGATCGATCTTTCACACCAATTTGGATATAACTGTAAGCGATCTCTAGAAAGAGTGATGTAGGGCTAAATATGATACACATTTAAACTTTGCCTCATATTTCAAAAGCTGGTTTTCCGTATATAAAAAACTACTTTTTCATGAGTTTTCTTTCACAAACCTATAGAGTGAATAGGTATTATAATATATAGAAAAAACATGTTCTGTTTGAAGCATGGGTGGACAGTATTCGGTGAAGCATCTCGATCAATAAGATTGTGATGGATGCTCTGTATACATTTAATTATTACTCTTCGAACTTAGTTTCATTTGTTCAGTTGAATACCACGGTAATGTTAGAGTATTACGTAACTTGGTGAAATCCAACCTTCAGCATGAGGAGAGGGCAATGACCATTATGAAAGTATAGCCCTCGCCACTTTATCAAGGGAAATGTGCATGGGTATCCCCACCATTCCTCAATTGTAAAACGAAGTGCCGATTCCATACACTTTTATGTGTATATAAATTTGATGGCAAAACTTTTCTGTGACGTTCACATTAAATATTAGTTTACAACCCGTGTCCTGCGCACAATATTGGAGAAGAGATCGGAGACATTCCTTCATATTCTGGCGTACTGATCGATCGGTCAATTAACAATGACTCATTATAGCAGAATATTCAGTTTAGTGACAAAGGAATAAATGCCCTAAATGGACTTGAAATATCTTCTCCATGAAAGCAAATTAAATACACTGACACGCCAGGGTCGCTTATTAACTGTAATGCAGCCTTTTAGTGCAAACTGTCATTTTACGTCAAAAACCAGCAGAATCGTACAGTAATTTGTTTGAGAGAGAATAACTGCTCCCGACGCATGAGTATTGTGCATTGTTCGACGGGTCAGGTGCAAGAGCCAACCTTTAAAGTGAAGGGATGAAATTTGCTGCATTTCTGACAAGAATTTTTTGTTATGTTATACTGGTTGTCAAAGTAACCGATCTGACATGGCTGTAAATAACGGACCTTGCAATATTTGAATTGCAAACAGTGCAACGGCAAGGGCCCAGCTCATGATACCGAACTTATTTACTACACTGTATAGGGACACACTACTGACTTCACTCTCGACGCTCTGTATAAATCAGCTGTTGACACTGACAATGTCGTGGTCAATATAGGTCAATATTTGGCAAACTTAGACGGTGACCAGAGTTGATTTTAATGTAATAGCATGGCGGGTTCAACTAGCATACATAAAGCCGTAAAAGTATATCACATATAAAGTGACGGAACTTCCGTGTAAACAGTATCGAGAAGTCAACCAGTTTAGCTTTTGTTTTCCAAATTCAAAAGTGTGCCAAAGCATGCACCCCTGGTATATCAAAATGCTTCATATTTCAAGTATTTAATAATGCCTATAATGCCGCGTCTTATTTTAATTGGCTAACAGAATCTCCTGCTACTGATACGTGGATTTCTATTGAGAGTCAACGGCAAAATTGCTAATATATTCATATGTAGACAGATTAGTAGATGGTGGCATCAAATTATCCAGTTCAACCATTAACCTCCTACAATGTCCTGATAACGAATTCGCATTTATGCTATAATCATTCGACAGCGTCAATACACATTCTGTAGATAACTACTTTACAACGAAAATCTTATAGATTAAGAATTGAAATTGAGACGGATTTGAAATTGTTAGGATATCATGATGTCTTGCCAACATCAATGAATACTGTTGACCGCTTCTCGCTTGTGAGACACTGGCATATGTGTATATGTACCATGCTTGTTATTCTTTGAATTTGGTGCTAATGCTGTTATATTATTTTTTTTTTGGATTATGGACCCGGAAATTCTTTAATGGACGACGGCTGAATAGTGAATTACGGATTAGACGCTTGTATCATCTATAATGCAGTCCCCTATCCAAATTCATTTGAATCAGACTTACTCTCATATACCGGCATATTGCTCAAAATATTGTCGCATTTTTTCACTTGTTTTGCAATAATGGGACATAGTCCACAGAATTGGCAGATGAGCTGTTGTTAATTTTATCCCGAGGGCCATGCAAGGAATGCCAGTGACGAGTTGAAACACAATAAGACATTATAGCAACTCGACAAATATACACAGCAATCAATTGCTAATTGCGATTTTTCAAAAGATGTTATCGCCTCTTTTCAGCTACAAAACGCCATATTGAAGCTCAATTTTTTTTAAAATCCGCACTTGATAAATATAAAAGTGCTAAGTAGTGGAGAGTAGTCCAAGACCTGATATTCTTGAAACGTCTGTATTTGGATAAAGCACTGGGCATAACAAACATATCCAGAATTCCCCCAAGATATCCAAAATTCTAAACGACGCAGAGGTTCGCAATGTTGGACTCAAGTTCACGGAACCGCCGCTTGTTGCTTACCTGTACACTAAATCAACAGTAAGTAATATTTTTATTACTCTAAAGCCATCAGAGTCTGACTGGGACGAATGTGTGCGTTGTGTAAATGTGTGACTGTGAGTCCTCGAAATTCATCCATAAAACATGTAGACATATTGTGACTGGTAGCCTTGATATAGCGTGCAATATAGCAAGTGTTGGATCCGACATTCAATATTCAGCCGTCGTCCATAAAGAATTTTTGTGTCAATAATCGAAAGACCTGTTTTCGTATGAAAGTACCAATTCCAAATGTGTACAAAATGGAAATAATGATAATGCCGCGAGATGGTTTCGTACAAGAGGGAAACGCTCACTGATTTTCAGAGATATCAACTTGATGTTCTTTTCATAAAATCCTCTTAACTGGGCATACATTAATGTACGCAAAAATTCATCATGAGGATACTCAAAATACAAAGAAAGTCTTACAGAAGAAATAGGTGGCTAAGGACACATAGATATGTATCTACTTGTATCTACTTGGAATATCTAGACTTTCTATACTAATATTCCTCATCAGGGCCCCATTGAACATCTTAGTTCATCAATAATATCGGTGTTCAATAAAAATTGTCACCGGTAAGTTAATGTCAGAAGCCATAATACACTCTTTATCTGTACTGGACGTGACGGATAACATGGAGTGTCTACTGGGATGTTCTTTGTTTATATAATTGCTTGAATGTCTTATTAAAAATATATGAAATGCGGCAATATCAGATACCAACTACTTGAAGGCATCCCAAATTGTACACAACGTAGACCACATTTGGCAGACCTATCTCTGCTCTCGTATGAATACACATACATGCAGATATTGTCAGATAATCGTTCCAGAAGTCCTTCTTTCATCAAATGCTATAGACGATTTGCTAGTAACGGATTAGCCCTATATTAACGACGCGGTAAATGATATATACCCACTACCCACCCACTTTGAAGGACATTACTGATAGCCCAGATGGAAAATCGTGTCCGGAATGTACATTTACAAGAATGATCAGGGCTTTCTCTGACCAGGAAATTCTTTATCCAAGAATAAAAAATAATTGTCAGTGATAAGGATTTTATGTAAGGAACACCACCATGTTTTGATGACATCATTGAAAACTGTTCACCGCTTCTCTCTAGTAAGAATCCATCTTGTTCTTTTATTATTTTTATCTCATTCGTATCTGGAATTGACGCGGAAATTCTTTTATACACATATTACATGTCGGATCTGACGCCCTCAGTTGAATTTGACGACAAGAGAGACGATTACAATTGTGACAAAGTTAAGTAACCATTTCTGAATAGCAATATTTCAGCAGGACCTGCATACGGCTTACACATGTATCACGTGGTAGAATTCGGTGGATCATGTGCAGGGAGTGGCGATTAGGATCAACGCCACATAATATTATCAAAAGAACTTGTCAAACAATACTATACTATCAAATGGCTACAACCAAGCCACAAGTTCTGTGAGAAATATCGTACACTGACGGCAAACTACGATCGTAGATTACAAGACACCTTGAGCTACGTTTTGTAACTTGTCTAATTCCGCTTAACTCGGGCTAGGAGCCGTGTGAATATGACGTTTTTCTCAAAATCAAAGTGTGACTCAGTGCTGAGATAATTCCTCTGAGTAACTCTGAAATTCATTTGGATAAAGGATAATGGTCAGTGATAACAATGTTATGTCATGTCTTGCTGGCTCATTGAAAATCGTTGATCGTTTTTTCTTCTGCGAATCTATCTTGTTTTTTGTTTTATTTTTATTTCATACAAATTTGTACTTAATTCTGTCATATGAAATAGGGCTTTCGTTTATCGACACGGAAATTCATTTATGGACGACGGCTGATATAGAATGTCGGATCTGAAAATTACCTTACATCAGATTATATCATTACAGAAAAGGTCATCGGCAATATTTCAAATTATTCCGTCTTACGCAGCCTTGTCAGAAAAAGTTTGTTATGCGCGTTATCATTTAGCTGTGACCTATGGGATTTAGAACAAGCCATTGGTAGCGGCCCAAGGGCTTCGAGGTAGAGGTCTATCTCCAGTATTTTGCATTTCTGGAAAGGGTTATAAGGATCAACCTTATATTCTCAAAATCAATGGGGAAAATATTGTGTATTCATATTTCTTCGTATGTCATGAGCTTTGAGTAGCTGTAAGATTTCTGCATCGACATCAATGAATCTTTGTGTATAATGAAACTGATGTACCACAGAGTTAACATGGGCAAGAAAATGCGTGAGGAGATTTGGATGCTGTGGGTATAAGATACATTTAAGGCGACATGACTCTTGCCAACCCGAGTCTTGATACATGCCGGACAGCTTAGTATCAATTACCCAGTATATTATCTCATATTTTGGGACGGAGAAAGAAGGCGACTGTGTGCGGGTTCACTGCAGAATGTACGCAGATTAATCAGTTCAGGAACTTAGTATACCCACTTCATATTCAATATTATTTTTTAAAGGTATACTTGTAGAACAGGAATAAAATTGACGAACAGTAGCCGGGTGAAGAACTGAAGCAAGTACATGTCATGTTCTCGCCACCTGGTGGACGTACTTTGACGGTGATGGATAGAAGTACAGACGTTATGTTAATCGCATGTTCCTGGCTCTCAATCGGCGGTAAATGCCATTTCCTTCTTTTTCAGTCTAGTGTGACTCTCCCAGGTTCCATAGCTATCCGGGTTCACGAGATTTTGACGAAAACAGATTCCGTTAGATACCCTTTTGGTTCACCTTCAGTATTCCCGCAGCTACCCTGACAAAATTTCATTATTTCTGAATTGGCCGTTAAGCGACTACTTACTGTCCCACACAGTTTATAAAATATAAAATTTATATATATACTAATGCCATTTGGAAAGTGAGTAACATTTATTAACCCCATCCTCCGGAGGAGGGGGTTATTGGAATCGTCCTTGGATATGCAGCTGCAGAAACCTTTGTACATCAATAGTGGAAAAACTAGAAAGAGTTAGGTTCTGCAACTTGCCTGGATGGTCACAATTGTAATGTTGTGAGTCTGTATAGTTTTTGGGCGATGGCAGATGAGAATTGATACGTTTTTTGCCAAGAAATACTCAAAATTGGAAGGGTATTTTTTACACGGAACGTGGATGTTGTTGTACGTTAAGATATGTGACGAGATCAATGATGGTATGTACCTACTGTATAGATATTGTGGCGAAAATTCTAGACCCTAGACCCTAGACCCTCTGTACTTTTAGCTGTGAGTCTCCCGCTCTTATACCATAACAATAAATTTGACCGTCTGGAGCCTCCTTGTCGGCTGCAACATATTTTACCTTTGATGTATATGCAAGTATTCGACAAGGCGCAGTAAATTCGTAAGTTTATTAAATTCACGTAATTTTATGCAAATCTCGAACTCAGGGTAGTTGCAGAACATATTTATCTTTATTGTGTACAAGTAACAGCATATGATATCAAGTATTTTAGGCGCTACACATTTTCAAACTTCATCAAAATTCTCGATAACTCAATTTGCCGCCAATATTTGCCGTAGACACGTGTGACAGTGACAGGTTACAGATTATCGCTCATAAAAGTAAATTTAGACATAGTTATCATCTGAACAATATAGCTCGATATAGTTAATCATCTCAGGCTTACCATGCTGGTAGAGATGATTTACGTAACGTCTCTCTTCTCTCGGCACGGTCAATTTTAGGCCAGCAAAAATCTGTCGAGCGAAGCTTTTCGGCCATATTGTTTCTCCTTGTACATCAGTTAGGCAGAGTTTTGAGAGCTATATATAGCAAATAGCCTCGTCTAAAGTTATAACTTGTGCTATTGCGGAAAATACGAATTATTTCTGATATTTCGTATACAATTCCATTGGTAAACTTAAAGTAATTATGGGGGAAATAATTAACTGAAAAATGGTATGGGGTATAAAATATTTGCCCGAAATAATTTTCTTCGACCATTCTTGGTAAAAATAAGATTGACAGCTTTTACTACGAGACTCTCATCCAACCAAATTACTGTATTTCGCGTAGTAGTTTAGACTCCGCCTACTTTGTCAAAAATCTATATAAGTAGCAGAATGGCGCATTCTAGCTTCGTAATGGCCTCGGAGTCGGACAAAAAGTTCTACCTTGCCCTCACAAAAACATTTAAGTTAGCACACCGCAATAGACGCCAAAGTAAAAGAATGGATGTTAGTATTCAACATATATAAATAGCAAGATTTTCAGCTGATTTAGCGCTGCAAGAAGAGCTGTACACAATCCAGAAAATCCTGCTCTGCTTAACATGGCGAATCCCATTTGCTGAGCTTAACCTGGGAAATCCCATTTGCTGTGCTTAACCTGGAAAATTCCATTTGCTGTGCGGAGCCAGGTTATTTCAATGCACTCTGCTGAGAGCAGCTGCGAGCCATACAGCGACCCTTGAGCTGAACTGCTGAGGCTAACTTCGCTGAGCAACAGCCATAAACAGTGAACAACCCTGAGAAACTAGGTTTTGGTCACTTTTGGCACAGAAACTAATAAATTTTAAAAACAACTGGTGCAGCAATCTATATATGTAGTGAATTTATGCAAATAGCAGAGACTATAACTGGTATATAGAAGTTGTATATACGTGGAATAAACTGTTTATTGTTATCTGTTGAACTTTATACCAGAGTTGACGTTGATCATTGCATGTTCAGCTATAGTCTATTGCAAAGTTGCAGAGAGCGATAATTGTTATTTCGCATATAAACTATCAATGATAAAGCACTGACAGCGAAATAAGCTGAACAATTCATGGAGTAATAAATCAGCCTAGTAGATGACCTAACGACTATATGACAGTACCAGAACCGGTGACAAGACGAATAACGTACCCCATTGGTAGCGACACCTCCGAAGAAGATATATGAAGATTTATAAAAAGATTTGGTTGTAAATTGGAAAGAAGAAAACTCCATACAGAGAATAAAAGAAGAAAACACCAGATGAAGAACTACTGACAGTGTCAAATACAATCAAAATCAATATATGAATTATTCCCGCATAAGTAAATACGAACTGGTACAAATTGTATCACCCCGAGTGGTACTGGTGGCAGCATACCCTGACATTTGAGTTTACGAGATATAGTAGTACTAGTTGAGAGACATAGAAGAAATTTCCGCTACAATTGGTGACGAGCGGTGGGATTAGTATTGTTCCTACAGTACTTGTTGTCACAAGAAATTAACTGTCATTAAAATTGGCTGAACTTTTGACATATTGATTAAAAAGGGATCAAGATCTCGACATGTCCATCCAATCGGAAGATCCTGAAGTGTCATTCCATGCATCACATCAACAGCAGATGGAAGAAGGCGATGAAAGCCCTCCGGCTCCGAGACCATTTCCACGTGAGTTTGGGCTAGGCGACGGAACTCACGTACAAGGCACCAATCGTCGCAACATCAAACCGGAAGTATATAATGGTGACACATCTTGGAAAGAATATTTACAGGTCTTCCAAGCCATATCCCGCATAAATCGATGGAACAGTCAGGAGAAGGCTTATTTCCTATTCACACATCTGCATGGTCCTGCAAGGCAGCTGGCATGTACCTTGAGCATTACCGATCAACAGGATTTCGACAGTCTGGTGAAGATCCTGGGGACCAGATTTGGGGAGCGAGATCAAGCTGAGTTGTACCTAGCTGAACTGAGGGGACGTCGGCGCAAGAGCAAAGAGAGTTTACGTGAGCTGGGACAGGCAGTAAGGAAGTTGGCGACTCTCGCCTATCCTGGCATGGATTCTCTTCATCTGGAGCGGTTGGCAAAGACGCACTTCATCGATGCTATAGAAGACTCGGATATGAGGTTGCAGATATACCAGAGCAAGCCGAATAATCTTCAGGAGGCAGTTACTCTCGCTCTGGAGATTGAGGGTTACAGACAGGTAGAAGCACAGCGTAACCATGGCAACAATGGTAATCCACGGAAATTCGTTCGGGGAGTAGACGTCACACCTGACAACAAAGCACTGATGACCAGATTGGCAACTCTGGAAGAAAAGATGAAAAACATGTCAGAACACAAGAATCAAACAAGCGAGCAAGTTGAGAGGTTTAAAGGTGGTTATTCCAACATCGAATGTTATGGGTGTCGAAAACGGGGACACACGATCCGCAATTGTCCAGAGAATGCGGGTCGAAATTATCAGCCACAACGAAATTCGGAAAACGCAAGACAACCGGCCCAAAGGGGCAAGGATCGGTTGTAGGTCCAAAGGAGTCCCATGAAATAGATGAAGACGTGGCAAACAGCCATTCGTCAGAAATAACGTGTTTCACCTATAAAAACGGTCAGCAACAACATAGACAGGATAACAAAGCTGTACGAAAGGTAGGGTTAGAACCACCAGGAAGCGGACTCTATGTTCCAGGTCGAATCGGGATTACAAACATTTCATTTCTTATCGATACAGGGGCTTGTGTTACCATTTTATCACATCATGTCTATAAGAGCATAGCGCTTGAAAATCGACCTGAAATGCAGACAACATCCATGGAGTTGATGACAGCTAATCAGAAACCGCTGGGAATCCACGGAATCTGCCAAATGGACATTGGAATTCTTCCATACCCAACAACTAGCCAAATCATAATAGCTGACATCCAACAAGATGGAATCCTGGGGATGGACTTTCTAATGAAGAATGACTGTGAAATTCATCTAAATAGAAACTGTTTGACATGTAACGGTCAACAAATTCTATGTCATGGGCAAGAAGACCAGTTTTGCTGTCGTCTTGTAGTTTCGGAGACGACCGTCATTCCTCCAGGACAACAAATGATTGTTGCTAGTCGACCTGAAGTGGGATGCAGCATCTTGGGTAATGGGCCATATGCGAACCTTTAGGGGGAAAGCCGAAAAACGATGTGCTGATAGGGAGAACTTTAGTAGATACAGAACGCGAGTCCTGTCCATTGAGAGTCATGAATATGGGAGCGACATCGCATGTTCTTTATAAAGGGACAATGGCTGCTATGCTTAATCCTGTGTTGGATACAACAGTAGTTTTTGATGAAACTGAAGAGGTCCTTGAAGCCGGTAAAAAGGAAAAAATTTCAACAAATATCTGTAGTGTAAGTCCAATGGAAAACGAAGTAACAGTACCTGAGCATTTGGAGTCGCTGTACACAAGAAGTACCAAGGGTATGGATCCAGCCAGCCAATGCCGGGTAAAGTCGTTGCTTATGGAATATTCAGATATATTCGCAAAGTCTGATGCAGACCTGGGGAGAGCAAAAGGAGTAAAACATTCGATAAATACTGGGAATACGCCACCTTTGAGACAGCCAGCAAGAAGACTACCGATGCACAAACAAGAAGAAGCCGACGCACAGATTCAAGACATGTTACAACGAGGAATAATAGAGCGATCAACTAGTCCTTGGGCATCTCCCATCGTCCTCGTTACTAAGAAGGATGGTACTACACGATTTTGTGTGGACTATCGCCGCCTGAACAGTGTTAGTATAAAAGACGCATATCCGTTACCCCGCATCGATGATTCCATCGATTCACTTCACGGCGCCAAATGGTTCTCTACTTTAGACCTCGCAAGTGGTTATTGGCAGGTCGAATTAGATGAAGATGCCAAGGAGAAGACCGCGTTCATTACGAGGAGTGGCCTGTATCATTTTAATGGCATGGCCTTTGGTTTGACCAACGCACCTTCCACATTTGAGCGGCTCATTGAGATGACCTTAGCGGGATATCAATGAGACTTCTGTCTGATCTACCTTGATGACGTGATCGTTGCAGCAAAATCATTCGACGGGACGATCATAAATCTGAGAAAAGTTTTTGAACGAATGCGAAGAGCAGGGTTGAAATTAAAACCTAAGAAATGTCATCTTTTCCAGGAACAAGTAAAGTACTTGGGCCACATCATATCTGCCGACGGAGTAGCTACAGATCCGGAGAAGATTGAAGCTATAAAGAATTGGCCAGTTCCAACCACGGTGACAGATGTAAGAAGTTTCCTCGGGTTAGCAAGTTACTACCGACGCTTCATCATCGGTTTCGCAGGAATAGCAAGACCATTACATCACCTAACAGAGAACGACAAAGAGTTCAAGTGGACAGAGGAGTGTGAAACGGCTTTCCGTCAACTACAACAGAACCTTATGAACAGTCCTATCCTGGCATATCCAAGTTCGCACGGTGACTTCCTACTGGACACAGATGCAAGTGCATACGGGATAGGAGCAGTATTGTCACAAATGCAAGGGGAGCAGGAAAAGGTTATTGCATACGCAAGCCGTGCACTAAGCAAGGCAGAGAGAAATTACTGCGTGACACGAAGGGAGTTACTAGCTGTTGTAACTTACGTAAAGTACTTTCTACATTATCTCTATGGTCGTCATTTCACTGTTCGTACTGATCACAATGCACTAAGATGGTTACTCAATTTCAAGGAACCAGAAGGTCAGATGGCACGCTGGTTAGGTGTACTCAGCACGTACGACTTCGACATTGTTCACCGATCAGGCAAACAGCATGGTAATGCGGACGCATTATCACGAATTCCGTGCAAGTGGTGTGAAAAAGTGGGCTACGCTGAAACCACAAGTATCAATCAGATCTTATCAGATGAGACAAGAACGAAGAAGACGGATGCTTGTGTTCAGACAGATCATTCTGGACCAATCAATACCACCATCACCAAGGTCAAGTGGCTACCTAAATCCTGGGGGTATCCTGAAAGAAGATACCGCAAGAAATTCAAGAAAACTAACAAACAAGTACCTCGGGTTTCCGTGGTAACCAGACAACAGAAGTCAAAATCAAAAATCCAAAAACAACAAGCAACTTTACCAGAAGCAAACCAACTAAATAATGATGACCAATGGTCTCCTGCAAAACTCGCTGAAGCTCAGTCTAATGATCCACATCTGCAATGGATATATAGAGCAAAACTACAAAACACAACACGACCCGATTGGTCACAAGTTTCTTCACAAAATCACGCAACAAAATATTACTGGTCCAGATGGCATCGCTTAGAATTACAAGATAATGTTCTCTACAAGAAATGGGAATCATAAGATGGTAAAGTCTTTCATTGGCAGATGTTATTACCTCGGGATTACAGGAAAGAAGTATTTCGCCAGTTACATGCTGCAAAGACTGCTGGACATATGGGAGTATCCAAGACGGTACCAAAAATTCAGCAGAGGTTCTATTGGCATGGGATGTTTCAAGACGTGAAGTTATGGTGCAAGCAGTGCGACGTCTGCAGTTCACGCAAATCACCCCATAAACACAGGCAAGCCGCCCTTCGACAGTATGATGTAGGAGCACCGCAGGAGCGAATTTCTCTGGATGTCCTCGGTCTCTACCTAAAACAAATAAAGGCAATCAGTACATATTAGTAGTTCGGGACTACTTCACTAGATGGGTAGAAGCTTATGCAATGCGAAATCAGGAAGCTGAAACGGTTGCTACAAAATTAGTCAAAGAGTATATTTGCAGATTTGGCGTACCTCGTGAAATTCACTCTGATCAAGGGTCCAATTTCCAATCCTTGATCTTTGGGGAGGTCTGTCGTCTATTGGGAATGGAAAAGACGCGCACTACGCCATATCATCCACAGTCCAATGGAATGGTAGAAAGATTCAATCGCACGTTGGAAGACCGATTAGCCATGATGGTTCAGAAAAATCAAAAGAATTGGGATGAGCAGTTACCGTTCGCACTGATGGCTTACAGATCGTCTGTTCACGACGTTAGTCAACAGAGTCCAAACATGATGATGTTGGGAAGAGAAATTCAATTGCCACTCGATTTATTAACCAGGCAACATGAAGAGATGCCTGCGATAGAGAGTACTGAATATGCAGCAGAGTTACGCGAACGTCTGGAAGTAGCACACGAGTCAGCAAGGAAAAATCAAGAAAAACATAGGGCACGTGAAAAGCGGAATTATGACAAATGTCGTAATGGGAATCCATTCAACATAGGAGATCCTGTATGGTTATACGATAGCTCGCGTAAGAAGAAGTTATCACCAAAACTAATCTGTCACTGGGACGGACCATATCAAGTAATTAGCAAGCTTGATGACGTCATATATCGTGTACAACGTTCACCTCAGTCGAAGCCAAAAATGGTTCACTTTGATCGTCTAAAACCGTACGAAGGAGTCAATTATACTCCATGGCGGATCAATGTAACTTCTCCTGAGCTGTCGCTACCAATCGAGGACAATGCTTGAATGACTGACGAAACTGAACAGCAGACAATTGACTAGTAACTTTATTGGGAATGGAACAAGAGATCAACAAATGAACACAATAATTAAAGAATAAATTGAAAGGAACTAAATCAGTTAATACATTCTATTTACAGGAAACAACAATGAAAGAAGACAAAAATGAGCGACATTACTGTCAATGTGGCAGGTATTATAGCTTGAAATCCAGCTTGGATCGACACCAGAAAAAGTGTGCCTGTGTATGTCTGTATTGTTTTAAAGAGTTTGCCACGAGGGACATACTGAAAAATCATTTGGAGACCTGTCCAGAAACACCTTGGGAGCAGAGGAGGATGCACGGGAGGGAAAGAAAAGAAAAGAAAAGTAAAATCAAGAGAAAAGCGACTCCATCAGTACCATTGAGTGCACTATTGGACGAGAAGGATGGCAAATTCAAGATCCCCACCAACAAGCCATTCACTGCACCTTCTTCCTTTACTCCTCCCGTGACATCAGCCTCTTCATCCTCAACTTTACCATCCGTTATATGTACTTCATCTGCCTCATCCACCATTTCTGCTCTGCCAACAACTCCTAATCATCCGTCTTCAGTCATCATGTTGGACTCACCCATCAAAACCGATCTACAATGTAGTCCATTCAGCTTCCGGCCATTCCTCGCCTCACCGAAATCTTTATCGGAAGGGTTCGACATCCTGGAGGAGCTCCTGGACTCTTCATCTGCCACCTTCCAGGACGCCTTCCCATCATCGTCATCTTCATCTTCATCTCTAACCCCTGCCAGCTGTCTACCCTCCAGATTACCAACACCACCTGCATCTAAACCTGAAACCATTTCTTCATCTGGTGTGTCTGTGTCCGTGTCGACTGTTGTGTCATCGTTCCAATCTACAGAATCATCTACTTTGTCCACTGCTGTCCTCGAGTCCAACACTGTCTCAACTTCTGTTCTGTCAACCACATCAATTTGTCATCCAGGATCTGTCGAATTTATCAATGCCCAATCCACCATTCCAGCGACCACCAAAGGCACAGCATCCATAATTCTTCCTTCAACATATCATCCTTCAACTTTAAACGCTGTCCGCAAGCCAAATATTCTCAACTACTATTACAACTGATCCATCATTCTGGAAACCACCACCAGCAATTTGCGAAGATTACCATCCTATTCCGAACAGCATTCCCGTGATTACGACCCCTAGAGGAGAAGGCAACGACAGGTCTAGTCACCATCACACCCTCATCACTAGGAAGTTGTTGGACGGTCGGACGGTCGGACGGAGAGGGAAGAGATGATTCATGTGGATGATATCCAGGATTGTGTTCTATGCAAGGTCCGGCGGTTCAAGGACACCTATTAATTTCGGCCAACTCTGTACATCTGTCAAAACAAAATTCAAAATTCAAAAAAATCAGGACAGCAAATAAACCATACTTCACATAAATGCCTAGCGTAATATATATATGTTTATAATTAAGAAAAGAGTTATTTCTAGTTACATTTGAGCAAGTTAAAAGAGCTAACATTTAAGCATAAGATTAGCTTATGCATTAAGCCTATACATATATGTTTGATAAAGAAAATATTTATTGTGATAATTCAGCGACGTTAAACATTAATTCTCTCTCTCTCTCCATTTTGGAATATCTTGAAATTATAATAAGTTGTATGATTAGGCAATGAGAAGAATCTGATAAATATTTTAAATTAATAAAATTTAAAAGAAATTAACTTAATAAATTATCATCTCACAATGAACTGTGATGAACAATGAACACTGATATCAAGAACTGTGATGAGCACTGAACAATTAACTTACCTTGATGAACTTTTTAAAATCATATTTCTTACTTGGTCATGAAGTGTCGAAAAGTTACTCGAAATCAGATAAACTTCTTTGTGCGACACTTCATTATGATGAACTTTATTTGTATCATCGGAGTATTTGATGATTGATTCTTCTAACCTGTGTGTTATAAAAATAGTATTGTGAATACCAGTTTAGGGTAGGGAATATAAATGAAGCACCAGTATTATTAATGTGAATAGTGCATAAATATACAGAGATTTGCATAGAATCTAACACTTAGTCTTGCTTGAGGACAAACACAAATTTAGGAGGGGATGGTGTGGCGAAAATTCAATAGAATAGTTTATAAAGTCTTTTGGTATCTTCAAAATACCATACTCTAGACCCTCTGTACTTTTAGCTGTGAGTCTCCCGCTCATATCATAACAATAAATTTGACCGTCTGGAGCCTCCTTGTCGGCTGCAACATATTTTACCTTTGATGTATATGCAAGTATTCGACAAGGCGCAGTAAATTCGTAAGTTTATTAAATTCACGTAATTTTATGCAAATCTCGAACTCAGGGTAGTTGCAGAACATATTTATCTGTATTGTGTACAAGTAACAGCATATGATATCAAGTATTTTAGGCGCTACACATTTTCAAACTTCATCAAAATTCTCGACAACTCAATTTGCCGCCAATATTTGCCGTAGACACGTGTGACAGTGACAGGTTACAGATTATCGCTCATAAAAGTAAATTTAGACATAGTTATCACCTGAACAATATAGCTCGATATAGTTAATCATCTCAGGCTTACCATGCTGGTAGAGATGATTTACGTAACGTCTCTCTTCTCTCGGCACGGTCAATTTTAGGCCAGCAAAAATCTGTCGAGCGAAGCTTTTCGGCCATATTGTTTCTCCTTGTACATCAGTTAGGCAGAGTTTTGAGAGCTATATATAGCAAATAGCCTCGTCTAAAGTTATAACGTGTGCTATTACGGAAAATACGAATTATTTCTGATATTTCGTATACAATTCCATTGGTAAACTTAAAGTAATTATGGGGGAAATAATTAACTGAAAAATGGTATGGGGTATAAAATATTTGCCCGAAATAATTTTCTTCCACCATTCTTGGTAAAAATAAGATTGACAGCTTTTACTCTCATCCAACCAAATTACTGTATTTCGCGTAGTAGTTTAGACTCCGCCTACTTTGTCAAAAATCTATTTAAGTAGCAGAATGGCGCATTCCAGCTTCGTAATGGCCTCGGAGTCGGACAAAAAGTTCTACCTTGCCCTCACAAAAACATTTAAGTTAGCACACCGCAATAGACGCCAAAGTAAAAGAATGGATGTTAGTATTCAACATATATAAATAGCAAGATTTTCAGCTGATTTAGCGCTGCAAGAAGAGCTGTACACAATCCAGAAAATCCTGCTCTGCTTAACATGGCGAATCCCATTTGCTGAGCTTAACCTGGGAAATCCCATTTGCTGTGCTTAACCTGGGAAATCCCATTTGCTGTGCGGAGCCAGGTTATTTCAATGCACTCTGCTGAGAGCAGCTGCGAGCCATACAGCGACCCTTGAGCTGAACTGCTGAGGCTAACTTCGCTGAGCAACAGCCATAAACAGTGAACAACCCTGAGAAACTACGTTTTGGTCACTTTTGGCACAGAAACTAATAAATTCTAAAAACAGCTGGTGCAGCAATCTATATATGTAGTGAATTTATGCAAATAGCACTATAACTGGTATATAGAAGTTGTATATACGTGGAATAAACTGTTTATTGTTATCTGTTGAACTTTATACCAGAGTTGACGTTGATCATTGCATGTTCAGCTATAGTCTATTGCAAAGTTGCAGAGAGCGATAATTGTTATTTGTTATATAAACTATCAATGATAAAGCACTGACAGCGAAATAAGCTGAACAATTCATGAAGTAATAAATCAGCCTAGTAGATGACCTAACGACTATATGACAGTACCAGAACCGGTGACAAGACGAATAACGTACCCCATTGGTAGCGACACCTCCGAAGAAGATATATGAAGATTTATAAGAAGATTTGGTTGTAAATTGGAAAGAAGAAAACTCCATACAGAGAATAAAAGAAGAAAACACCAGATGAAGAACTACTGACAGTGTCAAATACAATCAAAATCAATATATGAATTATTCTCGCTCGAGTCTCGCATAAGTAAATACGAACTGGTACAAATTGTATCACCCCGAGTGGTACTGGTGGCAGCATACCTTGACATTTGAGTTTACGAGATATAGTAGTACTAGTTGAGAGACATAGAAGAAATTTTCGCTACAATATTACCCCGGGTATTGGTGCGCTCAGACTCTGCACATAGGTGATGATTGTAATCGAAGTGTTAGATTCACTAGTGCCTCTTGAACAGGAGAATGGCAGTATGGTGCACGTGATGTCATGTAGTTTATGTACAGGGCTAAATCATGACCATATTTGGTATAGCCAATGTCGGGTACACCGCATTTTTCTCGGTGGGACGTGGCAGGAGTGGCTGGCGACCGTGGGAATGGTGGAATTACACCCCAACACGAAAGTTCTGGTTAAAGTGTTGATCAAGAAATTTATTGAAAATGTTATTTAAATCTCATGCTGTTGCGCATGAAATGTAGCCTGATAATCAGTTTTCTGTGCTATCTGTTTCTATGCTGACAATCGCTCTGTCACCCCAACCATCTTTCTACATTCCGTCCATTTACCAAACAAATTACTGGAGCCATGAATATTTCAGATTCGCCTTTTTCCGCCATAAACAAAATATACCTCGGAAAATGACAAGTCCGCCTAACCAGCTTAAAAAAGAACCTTTCGTCATAAAACGAATAGCCACGGCAATCAGTTTCGTTTAAATGGCCTTTTCTCCAGTGTTCCTTAGCTTTTTGTGGTGTGCGAATCAAAGAATAAATGAAAGAATCAAAGAATGAATGCGAAGTGTGTACGTGCTTATCAGCCAAGTCGAATAATCAAAACACGTGTTTTTCTGAGGATATTTTCTGTTTTCCGACCGTGTGTTTTTTGTGGACAACGCCCCTACATAAAAATCCTCCCCCTGATAAGACAATAATAAATAGACAATATTTTTTTTATAATGATTCACATCTGTGTTTTACACTGTTTTCACCGACATTTAATCTACTGTGTCCTGTATGACGAAAACTTCTAGGCAACCATTTATCGTTTCGCCGTGTTATTCCTCTATAAATGCGCGGGTCGTGATCACTTTATGAAACAGCCTATTAGAGCTGTTACTTTTGCGTCGACAACCCCCAAAGGCTCCGACCAAGACCAGCGGGAGTGAGAGTTGAACTGCAATTTTTCTTCTCCGGGTTGAAGGCAGAAGGTGTGTGCCAGAGACAAAAACGTGAGTTATCTTACCGTCAGTGCGGTACAATACAAACAGTGGATACAGAGTGGTAACTATTTCTGTTTTTGAACTTGCATATTTATTTTTTAGATAATTTTACGCCAGGCAGTCGTATTTTTGACACTGTCACGTACACATCGATTCCCGCTCAAAATCTGCTTGTAATTGGAAGTTCACTATGCCACGAATGAAGAAAAACCTATGAAAACCAAAGACAAGGTCATTTATTTGATCAAGGAGAAAAAATGGCGAAACGTTCACTGGGAAAATCTACTACATTTTCATCAAATTTCCCCAAGGAATGCAACCTTGCAAAAAAATGCATAAGTGATGAAGAGGGGTGTAGCCTCGTTAAAATGCACACACTGAATGTCAAAGGCACAAATGTCTCGGATATGCAAGAAATCAAACAAACTTCAAATACCGCTACCACTCTGCAATCTTGTGAAATGGTAATGATGTTATCCCTTCTGTCGGAAACTGAGCACCAGAAAATATGTATGTAGAAGGTTCGCCTTTCGGCAGCTCGAACACAAGGAATAAAAGAAGTGTTAAATCCAAATAGTCGAAAACGGAAAATTGAAACTGAAATATTACATTGCACGAAAAAACAAAGAACAGCTTCTGTTACCATAGTTAATGAAGATATAAAAATAACACAATTCTTACTGCTCAAGTTGCTGAATCTTCTGAAGTTTCAAATCCGTCCGTATTCCATGATCATGGAAACAGGCCTGTTTATTCCAAATCTTCAAGTGATTGCTTCAAGTCGGCATCAAAACAGGGTCCCGTATTTATTTGTTCATCTTGTCATCGTTTCATGTATCGCGAGTCTGTGCCTCCACTTGACAAGTCCAAGTATGCAAATGTTGAGGAAGATGTTAGAAAACAAACCTGCCATGTATTAAGAGTAGTCCTGATGGAAAATGTTACATCTGTAAAACGTGCAATAGGTGTTAAAGTTTAAATAAATTACCACGCCTGTCAGTTGGCAATAAAATGGTTTTAGCACCTATTCCAACAAAACTGAAAAGAAAAGTTGCAGTATAAAAGCCATGTTGTGTTTCAAAACATCCGTCCATGGGCTATTCTAATAGCACTACATTATTTGAAATACACAGAGAGGCATCCCTATTACCATGATGTGCATGTTAACACACACTGGGAGGAAGACAGCAGGAAAGAAAATCCGAGTCTTTGAAAATCCTTAACAAATAGTATTTCTTCTGAAGAAACCGTTACAGATACTTGCACTTTGCAAAGTGATAATGAGTTGCCTATGCCAAATTCAAATTCCCATTCCACGCTTCCTCAAGAAATTCTGGAATCATGGCATCATAACACTCGCCCACTTGATCCTCATGCATGTGCTGTGCAATCAAAATTTTTTCAAAGTCCTGAAAAAGCCCCCAAATTCAAGTACCAACTGTGATGATAAAGAAACTTCAGCTGTCCTATGTATTGATGAAGATGGAAGTGATGATGAGTCAGAAGAGAATAATCCGGAAGAACCTGATAATCCTCTGAGAGGTTTACCATTTGATGCTTGTTTACAACCTAGAGATCTCGTCACTCTTTCCAACTAAATATTTAACCTTGCACCCGCAGAAGTAAATAAGCCAAATAGTATTTTATTTGACAAGGATAATGAGGTTTTGTCTTTTCCTAAATTTTTCCCAGATGGGCATTTTGGATTTGACGACTCGAGGCAAAGTAAATTAACCTTGAAGCAACTCGAGGCAAAGTAAATTAACCTTTTAGCAATATTTTGCTGCCAGAATCCTTAACTCCAAGACTAGGTTGCTACAAACACAGACTGTTTGTTTTATGCACAGTACCGATGTAAGCTGAATGAGGTCAATAGTTCCATGTCAATGGCTTTGCGAAAAAGCAAATCCTCCACAAATGTCCGAGCATTTGATCTTAAAAGTATAGAAAGAACAAGGGAACTAATTCGCAGTGATCTAGCATTCCACTTTCTACAGAATGTTAGAGGCTCCCCACCATATTTTGAGAAGCTTATGTTTGGCCTTCTTGCAATGATAAGTCAATTAGGAAACTGCGCTTGGTTTCTAACCCTGTCTGCTGCTGATTTGAAATGGATTGACACAATCCAGGTTATTGCAGCTCAACATGGACAAAAGCTGTCTGATGATGAAGTATCAAAATTGTCATGGGAGGATAAATGCATGTGGCCGAGATCTAACCCTGTTACTGCAGCAAGACACTTTGATCATCGTCTGAATGCTCTTCTGAGGCTAGTTATGTATTAGCACATGAGGCTCCAATAGGCATAGTAACCGATTTCAAATATCGTATTAAATTCCAACAAAAGGGGTCTCCACATGCTCATATGCTTTTATGGGTGAAAGATGCACCTACTCTTGATGATTCTGATGAGGTCTGTAGCTTTGTTGATAAATACATATCTTGTGAAACTTCAGATCTCGAGACAGAAGCGGATTTGCATCAACTAGTCACACTTCAAAAACACAAACACTCTAAACACTGCCAAAAAGTTGATTGTTGTCGCTTCAGGTTCCCTCGACCCCCTATTATGAACACTATGGTATTCAAACCACTGAAAGTTGAACCGTCTACTACAGAGAAGAAACAGTACATGAACACTTTGAAGATGGTGTCCATAGAATTGAACCAAGAGGAATCCATGAACTGGTCCTAAATTCCATCAATATCAGTATGGAGAGTTACATCACAGCTTTGCATTGGCTTGAAACGAAATCTGACCAGCCCGTTGTTCTTCTGAAAAGAACCCCTAGTGAAGCAAACATCAATAACTAAAACAAAGATCTGCTCCTGGAATGGGAAGCAAATCTAGACCTACAATATGTGACAAATGTTTATGCATATATCATGTATGTTGCATTGTATATCAGCAAGGATGGGAAATGTCTTGGAGACCTCTTGAAATCAGTGAGGAAATCCCAGGCTCCTTTAGGTCAAAAGGAACAAATGCAACATGTAGCCAAACAATTTCTCACACACCGGGAAGTAAGTGCACAAGAGGCTGTTTATAGGTTGCTGTCTTTACCTCTAACAAAAACTTTTAGACATGTCCAATTTATCTCGACAGATCTGCCCGAAAGTAGACTTTCTGTATTCAAACCACTATCTACTATTGAACAGATGGAAGATGATGAAACAGATGGTTCCCAGACAAGTAATCTTGACAAATATTCGGCCAGGCCAAATTATCTTGAAAATCTTTGTGTGGCAGTTTTGTTGCTCATTACTGCCAAACAAAAAAAGTAGACACAGAATTTGACTTGGATCACAACTTGAAAAATGAATCGAACCTCCCTCAAACCACTGTACTGAAGAATGGTCTTGGAAATTTAAGGAAGCGTTCCAGATGTCTAATCATCAGGTATCGTAGACATTCCTTGAAAAAGGAACTAGAACAACATTTTCATTCCATGCTTTTGCTTGATCTGCCATGGAGAAATGAAGAAAATTTCAAAGACGCTGATGGTAAATATTGCACCATGTATAACTCACATATTGACACCATTAATTCAAACCGTTCAAACTATGAGCAAAACTTTACTCGAGTTCATGATGCTATTGATTCTCTACAAGCAAATGGAGTGCCAGAAGTGCATGGAGTAGATTATCGGCAGCTTTTGAACAAGAGCGCCAAGACGATTGCAATTTTCCCCGTGAGGTAGATCCTGATTTTAACCAAGACATTGCCGATAAGCAGTCTTCTGTTGATGTAGGGTTGATGTAGGATTGGTACCATTTGAATATGAGACCCAATCTTTCAAAGTTGAAGCAAGAGAGTGGTTCAATATGGTATTATCATTGAACCAGGGCCAGAGTAGCATTCATCGTTTTGTTGTCAAATGGTACTCGGACTATCTTTTGATCCATTCTCCTGCACATGTAGCGCCACCTGTGGCATTCCAGATTTTTGTTAGTGAAGGAGCAGGCGTTGGTAAATCACGCTTGATACGGACACTTGCTCAAACTGCTGCTAGTGGCCTTCACCTTCCTGGAGATCTCCCAAGTATTAACAAAGTTATTGTTGCTGCCCTAACAGGTTTATACTTGTTTACAACCTAAAGATCTCTCCACTCTTTCCAACTGAATACTTAACATTGCACCCGTAGAAGGAAATAAGCCAAATAGTATTTTATTTGACAAGGATAATGAGGTTTTGTCTTTTCCTAAATTTTTTGCAGATGGGCATTTTGGATTTGACGACTCGAGGCAAAGTAAATTAACCTTGAAGCAACTCGAGGCAAAGTAAATTAACCTTGAAGCAATATTTTGCTACCAGAATCCTTAACTCCGACACTAGGTTTGCTACAAACACAGACTACTTGTTTTATGTACAGTACCGATGTGAGCTGAATCAGGTCAATAGTTGCATGTCAGTGGCTTTGCGAAAAAACAAATCTTCCACAAATGTCCGAGCATTTGATCTTAAAAGTATAGAAAGAACAAGGGAACTAAGGGAAATCCCAGGCTCCTTTAGGTTAAAAGCAACAAATGCAACATGTATCCAAAAAATTCTCACAATGGAAGTAAGTGCTCAAGAGGCTGTTTATAGGTTGCTGTCTTTACCTCTAAAAAAAGTTTTAGACATGTCCAATTTATCAGGACAGATCTGCCAGAAAGTAGACTTTCTCTATTCAAACCACTATCTGTTATTGAACAGATGAAAGATGATGAAACAGATGTTTTCCAGACAAGTAATCTTGCCAAATACTAGGCCAGGCCAAATTATCTTGAAAATCTTTGTTTGGCAGACTTTGTTACTGCCAAACAAAAAAGTAGACACAGAATTTGACTTGGATCACAACTTGAAAAATGAATCGAACCTTCCTCAACCATTGTACTGAAGAATGGACTTGGAAATTTAAGGAAGCGTTGTACTTCAAGATCCTCATGGTACTCATATGAACAGTCACAATCAAAGCGTGACTGAGATACATCATTTTATAGATGACGGCTCTATAACGAATATTATGGATTAAGAATACTGATCAGCGATACGGATTTGATATTTTTGGAACATCATGATGTCTTGCCGGCATCATTGAAAACTGTTGACCGCTTCTCTCTTGCATGAAACAAGCCTATGTTTATGTATACTATGATTGTCTTTTTGAATTTGGTGCTAATACTGTTATATGGAAAATGGAATAGGTCTGTGGATTATGGACGCGGATATTCTCTAATGGACGACGGCTGGATTATGAATGACGGACTAGACGCTTGTAATTGCAGATGTCTAATCATCAGGTATCCTAGAAATTCTTTGAAAGCGGAACTAGAACAACATTTTCATTCCATGCTTTTGCTTTATCTGCCATGGAGAAATGAAGAAAATTTCAAAGACGCTGATGGAAAATATTGCACCATGTATAACTCACATATTGGCACCATTAATTCAAACCGTTCAAACTATGAGCAAAACATTACTCAAGTTCATGATGCTATTGATTCTCTATGGAGTGCCAGAAGATGCTCGGCAGCTTTTCGTTTATTTTCCTCTCCTGATTTTAACCAAGACAATAAGCAGTCTTCTGTTGATGTAGGATTGGTCCCATTTGAATATCCAATCTTTAGTTGAAGCAAGAGAGTGGTTCAGTATTATCATTGAACCAGGGCCAGAGTAGCCGTTTTATTGGCAAAAGTAGACTTTCTCTATTCAAACCACTATCTGTTATTGAACAGATGAAAGATGATGAAACAGATGTTTTCCAGACAAGTAATCTTGCCAAATACTAGGCCAGGCCAAATTATCTTGAAAATCTTTGTTTGGCAGACTTTGTTACTGCCAAACAAAAAAGTAGACACAGAATTTGACTTGGATCACAACTTGAAAAATGAATCGAACCTTCCTCAACCATTGTACTGAAGAATGGACTTGGAAATTTAAGGAAGCGTTGTACTTCAAGATCCTCATGGTACTCATATGAACAGTCACAATCAAAGCGTGACTGAGATACATCATTTTATAGATGACGGCTCTATAACGAATATTATGGATTAAGAATACTGATCAGCGATACGGATTTGATATTTTTGGAACATCATGATGTCTTGCCGGCATCATTGAAAACTGTTGACCGCTTCTCTCTTGCATGAAACAAGCCTATGTTTATGTATACTATGATTGTCTTTTTGAATTTGGTGCTAATACTGTTATATGGAAAATGGAATAGGTCTGTGGATTATGGACGCGGATATTCTCTAATGGACGACGGCTGGATTATGAATGACGGACTAGACGCTTGTAATTGCAGATGTCTAATCATCAGGTATCCTAGAAATTCTTTGAAAGCGGAACTAGAACAACATTTTCATTCCATGCTTTTGCTTTATCTGCCATGGAGAAATGAAGAAAATTTCAAAGACGCTGATGGAAAATATTGCACCATGTATAACTCACATATTGGCACCATTAATTCAAACCGTTCAAACTATGAGCAAAACATTACTCAAGTTCATGATGCTATTGATTCTCTACAAGCAAATGGAGTGCCAGAAGATGCATGGAGTAGATTATCGGCAGCTTTTGAACAAGAGCGCCAAGACGTTTGCAATTTTCCTCGTGAGGTAGATCCTGATTTTAACCAAGACATTGCCGATAAGCAGTCTTCTGTTGATGTAGGATTGGTCCCATTTGAATATGAGACCCAATCTTTCAAAGTTGAAGCAAGAGAGTGGTTCAATATGGTATTATCATTGAACCAGGGCCAGAGTAGCATTCATCGTTTTATTGGCAAATGGTGCTCGCACTATCTTTTGATCCATTCTCCTGCACATGTAGCGCCACCTGTGGCATTCCAGATTTTTGTTAGTGGAAGAGCAGGCATTGGTAAATCACACTTGATACGAACACTTGCTCAAACTGCTGCTCGCGGCCGTCACCTTCCTGGAGATCTCTCAAGTATTAACAAAGTTTTGTTGCTGCCCTAACAGGTTGATACTTGTTTACAACCCAAGGATCTCTCCACTCTTTTCAACTGAATACTTAACATATTGCACCCGCAGAAGGAAATAAGCCAAATAGTATTTTATTTGACAAGGATAATGAGGTTTTCTTTTCCTAAATTTTTCCCAGATGGGCATTTTAGATTTGACGACTCGAGGCAAAGTAAATTAACCTTGAAGCAACTCGAGGCAAAGTAAATTAACCTTGAAACAATATTTTGCTACCAGAATCCTTAACTCCGACACTAGGTTTGCTACAAACACAGACTACTTGTTTTATGTACAGTACCGATGTGAGCTGAATGAGGTCAATAGTTGCATGTCAATGGCTTTGCGAAAAAGCAAATCTTCCACAAATGTCCGAGCATTTGAGCTCAAAAGTATAGAAAGAGCAAGGGAACTAAGGGAAATCCCAGGCTCCTTTAGGTCAAAAGCAACAAATGCAACATGTATCAAAAAAATTCTCACACTGGAAGTAAGTGCACAAGAGGCTGTTTATAGGTTGCTGTCTTACCTCTAACAAAAAGTTTTAGACATGTCCAATTTATCTGGACAGATCTGCCAGAAAGTAGACTTTCTGTATTCAAACCATTATCTGTTATTGAACAGATGAAAGATGATGAAACAGATGTTTTCCAGACAAGTAATCTTGACAAATACTAGACCAGGCCAAATTATCTTGAAAATCTTTGTGTGGCAGACTTTGTTACTGCCAAACAAAAAAGTAGACACAGAATTTGACTTGGATCACAACTTGAAAAATGAATCGAACCTTCCTCAAACCATTGTACTGAAGAATGGACTTGGAAATTTAAGGAAGCGTTGCAGATGTCTAATCATCAGGTATCGTAGAAATTCTTTGAAAACGGAACTAGAACAACATTTTCATTCCATGCTTTTGCTTTATCTGCCATGGAGAAATGAAGAAAATTTCAAAGACGCTGATGGGAAATATTGCACCATGTATAACTCACATATTGACACCATTAATTTAAACCGTTCAAACTATGAGCAAAACATTACTCAAGTTCATGATGCTATTGATTCTCTACAAGCAAATGGAGTGCCAGAAGATGCATGGAGTAGATTATCGGCAGCTTTTGAACAAGAGCGCCAAGACGATTGCGATCTTCCTCGTGAGGTAGATCCTGATTTCAACCAAGACATTGCCGATAAGCAGTCTTCTGTTGATGTAGGATTGATGTAGGATTCGTCCCATTTGAATATGAGACCCAATCTTTCAAAGTTGAAGCAAGAGAGTGGTTCAATATGGTATTATCATTGAACCAGGACCAGAGTAGCATTCATCGTTTTGTTGTCAAATGGTGCTCGGACTATATTTTGATCCATTCTCCTGCGCATGTAGCGCCACCTGTGACATTCCAGATTTTTGTTAGTGGAGGAGCAGGCGTTGGTAAATCACACTTGATACGAACACTTGCTCAAACTGCTGCTCGTGGCCGTCACCTTCCTGGGGATCTCCCAAGTATTAACAAAGTTATTGTTTCTGCCCTAACAGGTTGATACTTGTTTACAACCTAAAGATCTCTCCACTCTTTCCAACTGAATACTTAACATTGCATCCGCAGAAGGAAATAAGCCAAATAGTATTTTATTTGACAAAGATAATGAGGTTTTGTCTTTTCCCTAATTTTTCCCAGATGGGCATTTTAGATTTGACGACTCGAGGCAAAGTAAATTAACCTTGAAGCAACTCGAGGCAAAGTAAATTAACCTTGAAGCAACATTTTGCTACCAGAATCCTTAACTCCGACACTAGGTTTGCTACAAACACAGACTACTTGTTTTATGTACAGTACCGATGTAAGCTGAATGAGGTCAACAGTTGCATGTCAGTGGCTTTGCGAAAAAGCAAATCTTCCACAAATGTCCGAGCATTTGATCTTAAAAGTATAGAAAGAACAAGGGAACTAAGGGAAATCCCAGGCTCCTTTAGGTCAAAAGCAACAAATGCAACATGTATCAAAAAAATTCTCACACTGGAAGTAAGTGCACAAGAGGCTGTTTATAGGTTGCTGTCTTTACCTCTAACAAAAATGTTAGACATGTCCAATTTATCTGGACAGATCTGCCAGAAAGTAGACTTTCTGTATTCAAACCACTATCTGTTATTGAACAGATGAAAAATGATGAAACAAATGTTTTCCAGACAAGTAATCTTGACAAATACTAGACCAGGCCAAATTATCTTGAAAATCTTTGTTTACCAGACTTTGTTGCTGCCAAACAAAAAAGTAGACACAGAATTTGACTTGGATCACAACTTGAAAAATGAATCGAACCTTCCTCAAACCATTGTACTGAAGAATGGACTTGGAAATTTAAGGAAGCGTTGCAGATGTCTAATCATCAGGTATCGTAGAAATTCTTTGAAAACGGAACTAGAACAACATTTTCATTCCATGCTTTTGCTTTATCTGCCATGGAGAAATGAAGAAAAAATGGGAAATATTGCACCATGTATAGCTAATATATTGACACCATTAATTCAAACCGTTCAAACTATGACAAAACATTACTCAAGTTCATGATGCTATTGATTCTCTACAAGCAAATGGAGTGCCAGAAGATGCATGGAGTAGATTATCGGCAGCTTTTGAACAAGAGCGCCAAGACGATTGCAATCTTCCTCGTGAGGTAGATCCTGATTTCAACCAAGACATTGCCGATAAGCAGTCTTCTGTTGATGTAGGATTGGTACCATTTGAATATGAGACCCAATCTTTCAAAGTTGAAACAAGAGAGTGGTTCAATATGGTATTATCATTGAACCAGGGCCAGAGTAGCATTCATCGTTTTATTGTCAAATGGTGCTCGGACTATCTTTTGATCCATTGTCCTGCACATGTAGCGCCAGCTGTGGCATTCCACATCTTTGTTAGTGGAGGAGCAGGCGTTGGTAAATCACACTTGATACGAACACTTGCTCAAACTGCTGCTCGTGGCCTTCACCTTCTTGAAGATCTTCCAGGTATTAACAAAGTTATTGTTGCTGCCCTAACAGGTACGGCTGCTTTCAACATAAAGGGAAACACACTTCATTCAACATTCCTATTGCCAGTCCCACTTCCACTTGAGTACATACCATTGAGCAGTGAGAAACTAGCAACGTTGCGGGTATCTCTGGGTTCATTACGAATGTTGATAGTTGACGAGGTCTCAATGATAGGGGCAGACATTTTACTGGCTGTTCACAATCGACTTTGTGACATAATGGACTCAGATGAACCATTTGATGGAGTCGCTGTTTTAGCTTTTGGAGATCTGTTCCAACTACAGCCTGTAATGCAAAAAGCTGTTTTTGCTTTACCATCTGATGAAATGGCTTCTCTATATGGATCATTATGGGCAAACCAGTTTGTTCTTTTAGAATTGAAAGAAGACGACGAAGAATTTGCCTTACTATTGATCCGAATTAGGGAAGGTAAATTTACAAACACAGGTGTGGCACTTCTGAGAAGTAGAAAAATCAACGAAGATGATGAATCATATCAACCTCACAAACAACATGTTTTTGTCACTGATAGGGCTGTTTCTCTCCCCAGCCGAAGCATTAACATACCAGCACAGGACACAAAGTATGACGATGCAACAAGCCAGGCTTTGATAAGTTCTAAAACCACTAAAGCAGGTAGCCTAGCAAAAGATCTGAAACTTGCAGTTGGTTGTAGGGTGATGTCAACAGTGAATGTCAAAACTGTAGATGGTTTGGTCAATGGGGTCAAAGGAACAGTGACTGGGGTTTTGCCTCAAACTGACGACTTCTCATGTTATACTCCTAAATATGTATTGGTGAGATTTGATGAGGAAACTGTGGTTAAGCAACAGCGTTCGTCCTTCAAAAACATCTTGTCAGATGACCAATCGACTCCACGATCAAAACATGAAAGCAAGATACGCCCAACTAGATACAGCCCTGCTGCTTCAACAAGGAATCAGTTTCCATTAACACTTGCATTACATGGGCAACTACTACTCATAAAGAACAAGGTCAAACTGAGGAAGAGCTTTTTCTCCTGCAATGGTAAATTTCAAACTGGTCAAATGTGCACTGCGTTAAGTCGGACAGTCAAACTGTCGGTGTTGCATGGAAAGTTTGATGAAAGAACCATAGTAACAAGTGGAAAAGTAAAAGTAGAAATGGAAAGATTGCGTCAATAAAAATCTTTGTATTGAACATCCCTAATACAGTGAAATTACAACACATATAAGGGAAGTGGGAAGAGGTGCCGACATACTGGCAGAGCCACATGACTTCACAGTATAGTCTTCCGGTTAACCTATTCTAAACCACATACCAAGAATCTAACGATTCGTGATATGTGTTGTATCTCAGGTACGCTTTTATTGTACCTGTTTATGTTGCAACTTGGATGATATGACCACACGGCCCCTAGCACCGGCATAAGCGGTATTAGATACAAATCTAGAGAGCTATGATGGAAATGCTCTGACAACTCGTATATTGGTAATTGGTGAGCTGTTTCGCTGTGACAACTCGTATACTGGGGATCATCTGATCATTACTTGAGGTAAAGTCTTCTAAACACAAACCCATTGCGTGCTCAGGCCAAGTTTGTTCACGGTAATAACTTGCTGTGGGTTTCTCAGTAACTCAGTTCTTTCGTGGACTTGAATATCTCCTATCTTTTGTACCAATGAACTCGGTGCCCACAATAATAGTAGGAGATTTGAATATAAATCTTCTAAAGAAAGATTCATCTTCCAGGAAAATACAAGAACAGTTTTTCTACTATGGCTTCTTCCAGTATGTTAGCAAATCTACCCACAGAAATGGTTCTTTATTGGACCACATCTGTATCAATAGACAAGTGCCTGATATCATTTGTGAAAATATTTCTGTACACTATTCAGATCATTTCCTTGTGCAAGTCGCATTATCTTTCTCATGCCTCCTGTAAGAAAATCAGTTGCTAAGATGATCCACTCGTATATTCTCAGAATGCTGCCACATTCCAAGAGGCGGATGGCTTCCAAGGAACAGAGTGCTACGTATACCACCGTCAAAAAGGGACCGCATGATACCACATCTAACATGAAACCGGATATGACCACGTCCAACACGAAACAAGATGCTACCGTCTCCAACACGAAACGTGATGCTACCATCTCCAATAGGAAACTGGATGCTACCATCTCCAACACGAAACAGGATGCTACCACCTCAAATGAGGGACAGAGTGCTACCACCTCAAATGAGGGACAGAGGGTTACCAGAACTGACACGGCACAGGATTCCACCACATCTGCAAGTATGATATCTGACATGTGTCTTATTCGCACCACCAAGCTGAAATGGCCTGATGTTGAATCATCTATGGGCCCATCACCTGCTAAAAAGGGGGCCAGTACAGTCATTGGGTTTGTATCGACTCCAACTAAAGTAATCCATGAAAAGATACTAGGCTCCACCTCAGATCGAAGTGATATTATTGGCTATATCCACTCAGTCAGGCCAATCAACACGAGCAAAACAGGAACACGATACTCAAATTTTCTCCTTCAGACTTCATCAAAGTATATGCGTTGCGTGATCTTCAATCCCAAAACCCACAGGGACACCATGCTGTCTGCAGCCAGGAGTAAAGAACTACTGAAACTAAATCATCAGATACTCGGATTCAATTAAAAAAATTGGGGAGGAACACATTAAATTAGACCATATGTCGTCCGCTACACTTGAGCAAGAACCTTTATCCTTTGTCTACAGTAAACAGAGTATGGAGTTCATAACCCTTAACAAGCAGGAGAAATAAAAAGATGGATCCACTGTAAGTGTGCGAGTGAAGATTATAGGTGACGGAGACCACCAAAATCTGAACGGAAGCGCTCAACAGTGCAAGATCATTGCAGATGAAACAGCTAGTGCAAGACTATCCACATGGAGGAATTTTCCATCCATATTGTCCGTCGCTCAGTCTTATGAACAGTCAGACATTATGATTAAAACCTGACAAGACCAGAAATACATGACAACAATAACTAAAACTCAACAACACCTTATCGAGTGTCTTAGTGTACCTAGTAAACCTGGATACTTGAGTACATACCGTTGAGCAGTGAGAAACTAGCAACGTTGCGGGTATCTCTGGGTTCATTACGAATGTTGATAGTTGATGAGGTCTCAATGATAGGGGCAGACATTTTACTGGCTGTTCACAATCGACTTTGTGACATAATGGACTCAGATGAACCATTTGATGGAGTCGCTGTTTTAGCTTTTGGAGATCTGTTCCAACTACAGCCTGTAATGCAAAAAGCTGTTTTTGCTTTACCATCTGATGAAATGGCTTCTCTATATGGATCATTATGGGCAAACCAGTTTGTTCTTTTAGAATTGAAAGAAGACGACGAAGAATTTGCCTTACTATTGATCCGAATTAGGGAAGGTAAATTTACAAACACAGGTGTGGCACTTCTGAGAAGTAGAAAAATCAACGAAGATGATGAATCATATCAACCTCACAAACAACATGTTTTTGTCACTGATAGGGCTGTTTCTCTCCCCAGCCGAAGCATTAACATACCAGCACAGGACACAAAGTATGACGATGCAACAAGCCAGGCTTTGATAAGTTCTAAAACCACTAAAGCAGGTAGCCTAGCAAAAGATCTGAAACTTGCAGTTGGTTGTAGGGTGATGTCAACAGTGAATGTCAAAACTGTAGATGGTTTGGTCAATGGGGTCAAAGGAACAGTGACTGGGGTTTTGCCTCAAACTGACGACTTCTCATGTTATACTCCTAAATATGTATTGGTGAGATTTGATGAGGAAACTGTGGTTAAGCAACAGCGTTCGTCCGTCAAAAACATCTTGTCAGATGACCAATCGACTCCACGATCAAAACATGAAAGCAAGATACGCCCAACTAGATACAGCCCTGCTGCTTCAACAAGGAATCAGTTTCCATTAACACTTGCATTACATGGGCAACTACTACTCATAAAGAACAAGGTCAAACTGAGGAAGAGCTTTTTCTCCTGCAATGGTAAATTTCAAACTGGTCAAATGTGCACTGCGTTAAGTCGGACAGTCAAACTGTCGGTGTTGCATGGAAAGTTTGATGAAAGAACCATAGTAACAAGTGGAAAAGTAAAAGTAGAAATGGAAAGATTGCGTCAATAAAAATCTTTGTATTGAACATCCCTAATACAGTGAAATTACAACACATATAAGGGAAGTGGGAAGAGGTGCCGACATACTGGCAGAGCCACATGACTTCACAGTATAGTCTTCCGGTTAACCTATTCTAAACCACATACCAAGAATCTAACGATTCGTGATATGTGTTGTATCTCAGGTACGCTTTTATTGTACCTGTTTATGTTGCAACTTGGATGATATGACCACACGGCCCCTAGCACCGGCATAAGCGGTATTAGATACAAATCTAGAGAGCTATGATGGAAATGCTCTGACAACTCGTATATTGGTAATTGGTGAGCTGTTTCGCTGTGACAACTCGTATACTGGGGATCATCTGATCATTACTTGAGGTAAAGTCTTCTAAACACAAACCCATTGCGTGCTCAGGCCAAGTTTGTTCACGGTAATAACTTGCTGTGGGTTTCTCAGTAACTCAGTTCTTTCGTGGACTTGAATATCTCCTATCTTTTGTACCAATGAACTCGGTGCCCACAATAATAGTAGGAGATTTGAATATAAATCTTCTAAAGAAAGATTCATCTTCCAGGAAAATACAAGAACCGTTTTTCTACTATGGCTTCTTCCAGCATGTTAGCAAATCTACCCACAGAAATGGTTCTTTATTGGACCACATCTGTATCAATAGACAAGTGCCTGATATCATTTGTGAAAATATTTCTGTACACTATTCAGATCATTTCCTTGTGCAAGTCGCATTATCTTTCTCATGCCTCCTGTAAGAAAATCAGTTGCTAAGATGATCCACTCGTATATTTTCAGAATGCTGCCACATTCCAAGAGGCAGATGGCTTCCAAGGAACAGAGTGCTACGTATACCACCGTCAAAAAGGGACCGCATGATACCACATCTAACATGAAACCGGATATGACCACGTCCAACACGAAACAAGATGCTACCGTCTCCAACACGAAACGTGATGCTACCATCTCCAATAGGAAACTGGATGCTACCATCTCCAACACGAAACAGGATGCTACCACCTCAAATGAGGGACAGAGTGCTACCACCTCAAATGAGGGACAGAGGGTTACCAGAACTGACACGGCACAGGATTCCACCACATCTGCAAGTATGATATCTGACATGTGTCTTATTCGCACCACCAAGCTGAAATGGCCTGATGTTGAATCATCTATGGGCCCATCACCTGCTAAAAAGGGGGCCAGTACAGTCATTGGGTTTGTATCGACTCCAACTAAAGTAATCCATGAAAAGATATTAGGCTCCACCTCAGATCGAAGTGATATTATTGGCTATATCCACTCAGTCAGGCCAATCAACACGAGCAAAACAGGAACACGATACTCAAATTTTCTCCTTCAGACTTCATCAAAGTATATGCGTTGCGTGATCTTCAATCCCAAAACCCACAGGGACACCATGCTGTCTGCAGCCAGGAGTAAAGAACTACTGAAACTAACCAACATCAGATACTCGGATTCAATTAAAAAAATTGGGGAGGAACACATTAAATTAGACCATATGTCGTCCGCCACACTTGAGCAAGAACCTTTATCCTTTGTCTACAGTAAACAGAGTATGGAGTTCATAACCCTTAACAAGCAGGAGAAATAAAAAGATGGATCCACTGTAAGTGTGCGAGTGAAGATTATAGGTGACGGAGACCACCAAAATCTGAACGGAAGCGCTCAACAGTGCAAGATCATTGCAGATGAAACAGCTAGTGCAAGACTATCCACATGGAGGAATTTTCCATCCATATTGTCCGTCGCTCAGTCTTATGAACAGTCAGACATTATGATTAAAACCTGACAAGACCAGAAATACATGACAACAATAACTAAAACTCAACAACACCTTATCGAGTGTCTTAGTGTACCTAGTAAACCTGGATACTTGAGTACATACCGTTGAGCAGTGAGAAACTAGCAACGTTGCGGGTATCTCTGGGTTCATTACGAATGTTGATAGTTGATGAGGTCTCAATGATAGGGGCAGACATTTTACTGGCTGTTCACAATCGACTTTGTGACATAATGGACTCAGATGAACCATTTGATGGAGTCGCTGTTTTAGCTTTTGGAGATCTGTTCCAACTACAGCCTGTAATGCAAAAAGCTGTTTTTGCTTTACCATCTGATGAAATGGCTTCTCTATATGGATCATTATGGGCAAACCAGTTTGTTCTTTTAGAATTGAAAGAAGACGACGAAGAATTTGCCTTACTATTGATCCGAATTAGGGAAGGTAAATTTACAAACACAGGTGTGGCACTTCTGAGAAGTAGAAAAATCAACGAAGATGATGAATCATATCAACCTCACAAACAACATGTTTTTGTCACTGATAGGGCTGTTTCTCTCCCCAGCCGAAGCATTAACATACCAGCACAGGACACAAAGTATGACGATGCAACAAGCCAGGCTTTGATAAGTTCTAAAACCACTAAAGCAGGTAGCCTAGCAAAAGATCTGAAACTTGCAGTTGGTTGTAGGGTGATGTCAACAGTGAATGTCAAAACTGTAGATGGTTTGGTCAATGGGGTCAAAGGAACAGTGACTGGGGTTTTGCCTCAAACTGACGACTTCTCATGTTATACTCCTAAATATGTATTGGTGAGATTTGATGAGGAAACTGTGGTTAAGCAACAGCGTTCGTCCTTCAAAAACATCTTGTCAGATGACCAATCGACTCCACGATCAAAACATGAAAGCAAGATACGCCCAACTAGATACAGCCCTGCTGCTTCAACAAGGAATCAGTTTCCATTAACACTTGCATTACATGGGCAACTACTACTCATAAAGAACAAGGTCAAACTGAGGAAGAGCTTTTTCTCCTGCAATGGTAAATTTCAAACTGGTCAAATGTGCACTGCGTTAAGTCGGACAGTCAAACTGTCGGTGTTGCATGGAAAGTTTGATGAAAGAACCATAGTAACAAGTGGAAAAGTAAAAGTAGAAATGGAAAGATTGCGTCAATAAAAATCTTTGTATTGAACATCCCTAATACAGTGAAATTACAACACATATAAGGGAAGTGGGAAGAGGTGCCGACATACTGGCAGAGCCACATGACTTCACAGTATAGTCTTCCGGTTAACCTATTCTAAACCACATACCAAGAATCTAACGATTCGTGATATGTGTTGTATCTCAGGTACGCTTTTATTGTACCTGTTTATGTTGCAACTTGGATGATATGACCACACGGCCCCTAGCACCGGCATAAGCGGTATTAGATACAAATCTAGAGAGCTATGATGGAAATGCTCTGACAACTCGTATATTGGTAATTGGTGAGCTGTTTCGCTGTGACAACTCGTATACTGGGGATCATCTGATCATTACTTGAGGTAAAGTCTTCTAAACACAAACCCATTGCGTGCTCAGGCCAAGTTTGTTCACGGTAATAACTTGCTGTGGGTTTCTCAGTAACTCAGTTCTTTCGTGGACTTGAATATCTCCTATCTTTTGTACCAATGAACTCGGTGCCCACAATAATAGTAGGAGATTTGAATATAAATCTTCTAAAGAAAGATTCATCTTCCAGGAAAATACAAGAACCGTTTTTCTACTATGGCTTCTTCCAGCATGTTAGCAAATCTACCCACAGAAATGGTTCTTTATTGGACCACATCTGTATCAATAGACAAGTGCCTGATATCATTTGTGAAAATATTTCTGTACACTATTCAGATCATTTCCTTGTGCAAGTCGCATTATCTTTCTCATGCCTCCTGTAAGAAAATCAGTTGCTAAGATGATCCACTCGTATATTTTCAGAATGCTGCCACATTCCAAGAGGCGGATGGCTTCCAAGGAACAGAGTGCTACGTATACCACCGTCAAAAAGGGACCGCATGATACCACATCTAACATGAAACCGGATATGACCACGTCCAACACGAAACAAGATGCTACCGTCTCCAACACGAAACGTGATGCTACCATCTCCAATAGGAAACTGGATGCTACCATCTCCAACACGAAACAGGATGCTACCACCTCAAATGAGGGACAGAGTGCTACCACCTCAAATGAGGGACAGAGGGTTACCAGAACTGACACGGCACAGGATTCCACCACATCTGCAAGTATGATATCTGACATGTGTCTTATTCGCACCACCAAGCTGAAATGGCCTGATGTTGAATCATCTATGGGCCCATCACCTGCTAAAAAGGGGGCCAGTACAGTCATTGGGTTTGTATCGACTCCAACTAAAGTAATCCATGAAAAGATACTAGGCTCCACCTCAGATCGAAGTGATATTATTGGCTATATCCACTCAGTCAGGCCAATCAACACGAGCAAAACAGGAACACGATACTCAAATTTTCTCCTTCAGACTTCATCAAAGTATATGCGTTGCGTGATCTTCAATCCCAAAACCCACAGGGACACCATGCTGTCTGCAGCCAGGAGTAAAGAACTACTGAAACTAACCAACATCAGATACTCGGATTCAATTAAAAAAATTGGGGAGGAACACATTAAATTAGACCATATGTCGTCCGCTACACTTGAGCAAGAACCTTTATCCTTTGTCTACAGTAAACAGAGTATGGAGTTCATAACCCTTAACAAGCAGGAGAAATAAAAAGATGGATCCACTGTAAGTGTGCGAGTGAAGATTATAGGTGACGGAGACCACCAAAATCTGAACGGAAGCGCTCAACAGTGCAAGATCATTGCAGATGAAACAGCTAGTGCAAGACTATCCACATGGAGGAATTTTCCATCCATATTGTCCGTCGCTCAGTCTTATGAACAGTCAGACATTATGATTAAAACCTGACAAGACCAGAAATACATGACAACAATAACTAAAACTCAACAACACCTTATCGAGTGTCTTAGTGTACCTAGTAAACCTGGATACTTGAGTACATACCGTTGAGCAGTGAGAAACTAGCAACGTTGCGGGTATCTCTGGGTTCATTACGAATGTTGATAGTTGATGAGGTCTCAATGATAGGGGCAGACATTTTACTGGCTGTTCACAATCGACTTTGTGACATAATGGACTCAGATGAACCATTTGATGGAGTCGCTGTTTTAGCTTTTGGAGATCTGTTCCAACTACAGCCTGTAATGCAAAAAGCTGTTTTTGCTTTACCATCTGATGAAATGGCTTCTCTATATGGATCATTATGGGCAAACCAGTTTGTTCTTTTAGAATTGAAAGAAGACGACGAAGAATTTGCCTTACTATTGATCCGAATTAGGGAAGGTAAATTTACAAACACAGGTGTGGCACTTCTGAGAAGTAGAAAAATCAACGAAGATGATGAATCATATCAACCTCACAAACAACATGTTTTTGTCACTGATAGGGCTGTTTCTCTCCCCAGCCGAAGCATTAACATACCAGCACAGGACACAAAGTATGACGATGCAACAAGCCAGGCTTTGATAAGTTCTAAAACCACTAAAGCAGGTAGCCTAGCAAAAGATCTGAAACTTGCAGTTGGTTGTAGGGTGATGTCAACAGTGAATGTCAAAACTGTAGATGGTTTGGTCAATGGGGTCAAAGGAACAGTGACTGGGGTTTTGCCTCAAACTGACGACTTCTCATGTTATACTCCTAAATATGTATTGGTGAGATTTGATGAGGAAACTGTGGTTAAGCAACAGCGTTCGTCCTTCAAAAACATCTTGTCAGATGACCAATCGACTCCACGATCAAAACATGAAAGCAAGATACGCCCAACTAGATACAGCCCTGCTGCTTCAACAAGGAATCAGTTTCCATTAACACTTGCATTACATGGGCAACTACTACTCATAAAGAACAAGGTCAAACTGAGGAAGAGCTTTTTCTCCTGCAATGGTAAATTTCAAACTGGTCAAATGTGCACTGCGTTAAGTCGGACAGTCAAACTGTCGGTGTTGCATGGAAAGTTTGATGAAAGAACCATAGTAACAAGTGGAAAAGTAAAAGTAGAAATGGAAAGATTGCGTCAATAAAAATCTTTGTATTGAACATCCCTAATACAGTGAAATTACAACACATATAAGGGAAGTGGGAAGAGGTGCCGACATACTGGCAGAGCCACATGACTTCACAGTATAGTCTTCCGGTTAACCTATTCTAAACCACATACCAAGAATCTAACGATTCGTGATATGTGTTGTATCTCAGGTACGCTTTTATTGTACCTGTTTATGTTGCAACTTGGATGATATGACCACACGGCCCCTAGCACCGGCATAAGCGGTATTAGATACAAATCTAGAGAGCTATGATGGAAATGCTCTGACAACTCGTATATTGGTAATTGGTGAGCTGTTTCGCTGTGACAACTCGTATACTGGGGATCATCTGATCATTACTTGAGGTAAAGTCTTCTAAACACAAACCCATTGCGTGCTCAGGCCAAGTTTGTTCACGGTAATAACTTGCTGTGGGTTTCTCAGTAACTCAGTTCTTTCGTGGACTTGAATATCTCCTATCTTTTGTACCAATGAACTCGGTGCCCACAATAATAGTAGGAGATTTGAATATAAATCTTCTAAAGAAAGATTCATCTTCCAGGAAAATACAAGAACCGTTTTTCTACTATGGCTTCTTCCAGTATGTTAGCAAATCTACCCACATAAATGGTTCTTTATTGGACCACATCTGTATCAATAGACAAGTGCCTGATATCATTTGTGAAAATATTTCTGTACACTATTCAGATCATTTCCTTGTGCAAGTCGCATTATCTTTCTCATGCCTCCTGTAAGAAAATCAGTTGCTAAGATGATCCACTCGTATATTCTCAGAATGCTGCCACATTCCAAGAGGCGGATGGCTTTCAAGGAACAGAGTGCTACGTATACCACCGTCAAAAAGGGACCGCATGATACCACATCTAACATGAAACCGGATATGACCACGTCCAACACGAAACAAGATGCTACCGTCTCCAACACGAAACGTGATGCTACCATCTCCAATAGGAAACTGGATGCTACCATCTCCAACACGAAACAGGATGCTACCACCTCAAATGAGGGACAGAGGGTTACCAGAACTGACACGGCACAGGATTCCACCACATCTGCAAGTATGATATCTGACATGTGTCTTAGTCGCACCACCAAGCTGAAATGGCCTGATGTTGAATCATCTATGGGCCCATCACCTGCTAAAAAGGGGGCCAGTACAGTCATTGGGTTTGTATCGACTCCAACTAAAGTAATCCATGAAAAGATACTAGGCTCCACCTCAGATCGAAGTGATATTATTGGCTATATCCACTCAGTCAGGCCAATCAACACGAGCAAAACAGGAACACGATACTCAAATTTTCTCCTTCAGACTTCATCAAAGTATATGCGTTGCGTGATCTTCAATCCCAAAACCCACAGGGACACCATGCTGTCTGCAGCCAGGAGTAAAGAACTACTGAAACTATCCAACATCAGATACTCGGATTCAATTAAAAAAATTGGGGAGGAACACATTAAATTAGACCATATGTCGTCCGCTACACTTGAGCAAGAACCTTTATCCTTTGTCTACAGTAAACAGAGTATGGAGTTCATAACCCTTAACAAGCAGGAGAAATAAAAAGATGGATCCACTGTAAGTGTGCGAGTGAAGATTATAGGTGACGGAGACCACCAAAATCTGAACGGAAGCGCTCAACAGTGCAAGATCATTGCAGATGAAACAGCTAGTGCAAGACTATCCACATGGAGGAATTTTCCATCCATATTGTCCGTCGCTCAGTCTTATGAACAGTCAGACATTATGATTAAAACCTGGCAAGACCAGAAATACATGACAACAATAACTAAAACTCAACAACACCTTATCGAGTGTCTTAGTGTACCTAGTAAACCTGGATACATCGGAAATATTGTCAACTTCAGAAATCAATGTTGAACTGAGTTCTTTGTCCTTGAGCAAGTCTGTAAAATGCATGAAGTACTCGGTACTGCTACAAATTCAAGAAGAAACACTGCTCGTCTGCCCAAATTGCAAGACAATGCAAAAATAGGTAGAATGCAACTTGTGTACAAGGGAAATGGGTCTGTCACCAGGCTCGATATTGATGAAGTCCTTCAAGTTCCCTGCAGCTCCAACGCGCTAGCTGACATGGCAGCGACAGATAACAAACTAGAGGTTCCGCTTTGACCCTTGAGTTGCCGCTCCGGCATGAAGCCTATACTGTTTGTTTTTTAAGCAAAAACATACGTCTCCCCCAACCTCCCACCTTGCCGCGAGTGAGCACATAATTTAAAGGAAAGTGCTATAAAATGAATGTAGCAATAAGTATCCTAAACAAAACTGCGCATCTAAAAATATTAATTGCAAAGAGGTGATTTTCATTGTTCCAGTAACCCAGTAAGGAGTCGGGATTTATATAGCAATGAGTGGATTGCCGACATCTACAGCGTCCAACCAGTGTGAAATACATGTAATTGTGAAGCATCAATTATTTCGAAACTGATCACATTATAGGAAAGATGCAAAACATACAAGAGCCACACCTATAGTATACATGCTGTACCGTATAGAAGTTTCATGCATCTGTCTTCAGTAGTTTCCAAGATATGGAGTGAACAAAAATTGGACAGACAGATAAGCACATTTTGCATTGACCCACGCAAGCACTAGCTCACAACAAAACCTAATTAGATCATAAGGCCATCCAAGTTTGGTGAAATTTCATCCAGTAGTTCTCCACATATCTTGTAGACAAGAGTAGTTCTGTACATACATGTAACAAAGCTGGACATCAGAAACAGATGGATGCACGCAAACAAACCAAAACCTAATCAGACGAGAAGACCATCACCATAAAGCTGCCATCCAAGTTCGGGGAAATTCCGTCCAGTAGTTCTCAAGATATCTTGCAGACAAGGCCTGTATATACATGTACAAGTAGATGGACGGACGGATGGACATCAGACACGGATGAATGCACGCACACACACCAAAACCTAAACACATGAGAGGACTATCTCACTGAAGCTTCCATCCAAGTTTGGTGAAATTCTGTCCAGTAGTTCTCAAGATATCTTGCAGACAAGGCCTGTATATACATGTACAAGTAGATGGACGGACGGACGGACACGGATGAATGCACGCACACACACCAAAACCTAATCAAATGAGGGGGCTATCTCACTGAAGCTTCCATCCAAGTTAGGGGAAATTCCGTCCAGTGGTTCTCAAGATATCTTGCAGACGAGGCATGTATATACATGTACAAGTAGATGGACGGACGGGCGGACACCGGACACGGATGAACGCACTCACACACACACCAAAATCTAATCAAATGAGGGGGCTATCCCAATGAAGCTTCCATCCAAGTTTCGTAAAATTCTATTCAGTAGTTCTCAAGATATCTTGCAGACAAGGCAAGGGGACGGACAGACATCCGTCCATCCAGACATCCATCCAGACAGACAGACAGCACAAACACTAGATGTCTCCCCCCAACATAGTTGGGGGAGACATAAAAAGCAGGAAGACAGCTCATAGAACAAGAGCCACAGCAGCACCTACTCTTAGAAGACAACATTCATGTCAAGCTGGACCACAGATGTGGTAGAATCCATGAAACTCCACATGACCTCTGATGAAGATCAAGTCCTTTCACAGGCATTCGCCAACTCTTTCACATCACGAACAGATTAATTAATCATATATGTATAACGCTTGGTTACCATGGTTATTTGGATCTCTCAGATCGCAAATCTTGATATTATTTTACATGTTCTACTTGAATAATGTTGACCAAACAGCGTCGACTGGTAATTTGTAAATGATTTTCAGGCTAACTTCTCCACTCACAAACCAAAATTCTCATTCCATTCCCATAAATCTCTGCACTGGAACAGTGTTCTCTCTGCTTGGATGGCAAATCTCATCACCCATGGACATCTCATATGCAGACTGACAAAGCTCTAGCTCATATTTTAATCCATTCAGAAACCCGAAAATTTTAATCCAATCAAAAATCGGAATTGTCGGCAAACGTGGGATACATACTACGCATTCATGGTGCATCTGGTCTGTGTATTGGCATTTCTCATGCAAGCGAAAGAAACAGTATTCCAATGCAGAGATATACATGTGTGAGATTAGTAAGATTTGTCGCCCGCGAGGTAGCGTGAATGTATAATTCGATCATAATCTTTATCATTACTAATTTATCCATACAAAAAAACTCTCTTAGGATGGTAAATAACTCCTGGCTACTTTCATTTACTGGACTTTTTTGTATATATGTATCGCTTCAGCATGACTGTCTTACTCGGTACCTTAATTGTACATTGTATACATATGTGGAAACTGCCTATACCTTTTGTTACTCTTAAATATATGTACATGTGTGATGTTTCATGGTGCACAGATACAAATTTAGCTTCAACATAACTTCAGTGAAAAATCTAGAAAATTCCTTTGTGCGAGGATGCATCTGAAGCAGTCAATGTTGATATACATGTATATAGATGTGTATTAATGTGTATTTACTCACATGTACACAATAATTTAACGTATCTATCGTATGTTTTTTTGGTTACGGTATAATTAGTATGAATATCGTTTCAGTAGGAGCTAATAGTTGTGCATTCCTGACATTGGCTTGGGTTGAACGAGGACATCTATATTCAACACGGGCAGATAGTGAACGTTAATCTGTATGGAGGTATTTACTTCGAAACGTTCATTGAGCATTATTTTAGTAGCTATGCTACATGTAGATACACTGATTCAACAGTAATTGTTTGCTGAAACCAGGTCTCATTTTGTTGTTGAAAGTATTCTGTTTCATGTGTATGATCAGACTACATGTACTATCAAACACAAGACTTTCAGTGGTAATTATTTTGTACTACATCTGGGATATGTATGTTTGAGCTAGGACGCGTTTCTAGATAGCAGTATTTCAGTATTTATTATTCAGAATGACCAATCAAACCCGGATATAGCTTAATATTTCATTGTCCATAGCATAACGATGTAGGGGCATTTTCATGTTACATGGTTCGTATACTACCTTGAAAACCCTTGAAAACGACAATTTGAAAAGCCTTAAAAACAGAATATTATGCTAAAGACGTTAAACAATGGTTGATTTGGTTAGTTCAATTGTCAGCTTGTACCTCAAAGTTCAACCATCCTTGACATCAGATGGCAAACTTAAACCCATCATAGTCACATATTCTGTAATAATCTAAAACATTTCCAAGTCCATTTGAAAGACAATGTTTGAACAGCATTTAAGAGATGATTACAATTTCGACATCGTAAACTATCCCTTTCTGGACAGTAATATTCCAGTGGGACCTGCATATGGCGTATACATATCTCGCTTAGTAGCATTTGCTAGATCCTGTGTTAAATGTGACGGATTTTAATCAACGTCACAAAACATTGTTGCAGAAACTTATAAAACAGGGCTATTCCACCAAGCGCCTCCACTCAAAGTTTCTCAAATTTGGCGATACATATCGCATGCTGATAGCAAAATACGAACGTAGCGTGCAAGATCTATGGCGCTACGTTTCGTAACTTGTGTCTAATTCCGCTTAACCCGGGGCTAGGGGCCGTATGAACCCATGTACTTCAAGATCCTCACGGTACTCATATTGTAAACATTTTGGTCGTCAAGATGTTCATATTATAGTTCTAACCCGGGCTTTCGTGCCGGTAAGATGATAGCCTGGCTTGGTTAGGGCGACCGGGCAACTTTACATGTACCCAGAACTAGCTTGCGAGTTCGCTGCTGGGTCTTTACATCAGTCTGAAAGAAGTTCATAGCCCTGTATCTTTTGCCTCAAGAAATTCCATCAAGAAAGTCGTCATCAAGTTGTTACGAAGTTGAAGATTTTATTCCAGACTTCTGACATCAAAGGTGGTACAGACGATGGCCAAATGACAAACAAAGACAGCCCCTAAACGTTAAATTTAGACCTAAAGTTTCTGATACATTTCCTCGAGACGGAGTTCCAAAATTGTCTGCTCTAGGTAAATCAGGCTGTATATTTATACCATCGACTGACCGATACAACAACATATTTTTCAGTACTGTTTGGACATTTCAAATCATGAACATGCAATTTCGTAAACACAAAAGAAAACATTACGGGAGTATCAAGTACACTCACAGCATGTTAAATGATGAGAACTGGGAAACACAGATTTGTGAATTGGGTCAAAAACATCCCTCCATATTTTTAACGATGCAAATAGGACACTGGAGTGTCAAACAAATCAAAACATTTACCGGGGTATTACGACCCGCCATAGCTATAATATGCAACGTTATACACCCATACAGGCAGGCATCATATATGACATCAAGACTATGCAATATTTAATATTCCATCAATAACTTGTAGAAAACTAATTATCATAAGATGCTTATATCTGAATAACTTGTAGAAAATCAATTATCATAAGATGCTGATATCTTACATATCTCCACTATTCTAAGTTGAATGATACCTTGTAAAGTACCATACAACTACAATAAGAATATACAAGAAAATAAATGTCCAGAAAAAGATGAAAGGGCAAAGAAGCCAGATGTGTTGTACCACTTAGCTGGTTGATCAGACCAGACAAAAGGGAAAACCAACACATCTCCCTCCTTTAGGAACAGACAGTATGCATCCTGCCAGTCCAGTGACAAAAGAAGTAGAAAGAAGAAAAAAAACAAAAAACAAAAAACAAAAACAACAAAAATGGAGCTATATATCAACAAATTACAATGGAGGATACAAAGATGGAAAAACGGTAGTGGAGCATGACGGCCGGACATTAGTCACCGCCACCTCCTGTAATTCAACACACTCGGGTACATCAGTAGGTACTGGGCTAGTACACAAAGGATTACAACAGGTGAAAAAACGATGATACAAGCGCTTCCGGAAACAAGAAAAATAGAAAAATGCAACAAAGCCGGCACACAAAAGAACACCAAAAGAAATATATGTCAAAATGTCCGAGAAAGAAACGTCATTCGTCAATGTGTCAATGTCATCTAATGGACGAAGGGGAACTGAACTTACCTTGGATAAGGCATGCCATGGTGTGACACGCAAGTGATTGACAATCCGTGTAACGTTAAGGAGGTGGGGAATAGATATTGTAGGGAGCTCAACGGTAGCGGTCAGGAAGGAATAATGGTGCGAAGTCGTAGCGACACGCTTCTCCTTCCAATCTACACCAGAAAAAGTACAATTACCTGGACTGAGCAAAAATAAACCATATTCCAAAAAATGAGAAATGGTTCGCTGGCCAGCACAATGCTCAGAGATACGTTCACCAAAAGTTTGTAATACAAATTCACCAGTAGAAAGTTCAAACAGCTTGCTGGAAGTATCGTTAGATCTGATAAGACGAATCAAGACGAATTTGAGCTGTTCGTTAAGAGACTCATGATACATGGAATGTGATTCTTCTGCAGCTGGACATTACCATAACACACGCGAGGAGATTGTCCGGAACATCCGCTGGGCACAAAATACCAACCAGTCTTATTATCGAGATCAATATGATCAACAGGAAAAACAACTTGCAAATAATGTTCAGGAGCCTGGATCGGCATGGCCCAAGACTGCAACCCATACTCGACATATGCACCGTCATCGATTAATGGCAGTGTGGCCACATAAGTAAGAGTATCTGCATTCCAGATCGGATGAACCAAGACGTGGCGATAGTACCAATGGTACGAGGATACAAGACGGACACCAACCGGAAGATAGTCTCGCAGCTTCTGGAGCTGGGTAGGTGGAAACAAATCTTCTGTCAAATGCGCTCGCGCACTTCTTTCGGAGACACACCGTCACATTTCTGAATAGCCGAAATATGGTCCTTTACACGCTCGCGTTCCAAACGTTGATTTTCCTTCACATTCAAATCCCTCCGGACTGATTCTACAAGGCCTGTCACTCCCTCGGCGATGGCCTTTAACTCCTGGAGTTTTACTGGACTCTCCATTGTCCCTGATTAAGTAGGCAGCTGTCGTCGAATGCCAGATGGCGTTTCTCTGTTGTCTTCGTCTTGGCTATGGTAGAATTCCTCAGAAGTGTCCCATTTCGGGCGCCAATGTAAACTTTTTGGTCGTCAAGATGTTGATATTATAGTTCTAACCCGGGCTTTCGTGCCGGTAAGATGATAGCCTGGCTTGGTTAGGGCGACCGGGCAACTTTACATGTACCCAGAACTAGCTTGCGAGTTCGCTGCTGGGTCTTTACAGCAGTCTGAAAGAAGTTCATAGCCCTGTATCTTTTGCCTCAAAAAATTCCATCAAGAAAGTCGTCATCAAGTTGTTACGAAGTTGAAGATTTTATTCCAGACTTCTGACATCAAAGGTGGTACAGACGATGGCCAAATGACAAACAAAGACAGCCCCTAAACGTTAAATTTAGACCTAAAGTTTCTGATACATTTCCTCGAGACGGAGTTCCAAAATTGTCTGCTCTAGGTAAATCAGGCTGTATATTTATACCATCGACTGACCGATACAACAACATATTTTTCAGTACTGTTTGGACATTTCAAATCATGAACATGCAATTTCGTAAACACAAAAGAAAACATTACGGGAGTATCAAGTACACTCACAGCATGTTAAATGATGAGAACTGGGAAACACAGATTTGTGAATTGGGTCAAAAACATCCCTCCATATTTTTAACGATGCAAATTGGACACTGGAGTGTCAAACAAATCAAAACATTTACCGGGGTATTACGACCCGCCATAGCTATAATATGCAACGGTATAAACCCATACAGGCAGGCATCATATATGACATCAAGACTATGCAATATTTAATATTCCATCAATAACTTGTAGAAAACTAATTATCATAAGATGCTTATATCTAAATAACTTGTAGAAAATCAATTATCATAAGATGCTGATATCTTACATATCTCCACTATTCTAAGTTGAATGATACCTTGTAAAGTACCATACAACTACAATAAGAATATACAAGAAAATAAATGTCCAGAAAAAGATGAAAGGGCAAAGAAGCCAGATGTGTTGTACCACTTAGCTGGTTGATCAGACCAGACAAAAGGGAAAACCAACACATCTCCCTCCTTTAGGAACAGACAGTATGCATCCTGCCAGTCCAGTGACAAAAGAAGTAGAAAGAAGAAAAAAAACAAAAACAAAAACAAAAACAACAAAAATGGAGCTATATATCAACAAATTACAATGGAGGATACAAAGATGGAAAAACGGTAGTGGAGCATGACGGCCGGACATTAGTCGCCGCCACCTCCTGTAATTCAACACACTCGGGTACATCAGTAGGTACTGGGCTAGTACACAAAGGATTACAACAGGTGAAAAAACGATGATACAAGCGCTTCCGGAAACAACAAAAATAGAAAAATACAACAAAGCCGGCACACAAAAGAACACCAAAAGAAATATATGTCAAAATGTCCGAGAAAGAAACGTCATTCGTCAATGTGTCAATGTCATCTAATGGACGAAGGGGAACTGAACTTACCTTGGATAAGGCATGCCATGGTGTGACACGCAAGTGATTGACAATCCGTGTAACGTTAAGGAGGTGGGGAATAGATATTGTAGGGAGCTCAACGGTAGCGGTCAGGAAGGAATAATGGTGCGAAGTCGTAGCGACACGCTTCACCTTCCAATCTACACCAGAAAAAGTACAATTACCTGGACTGAGCAAAAATAAACCATATTCCAAAAAATGAGAAATGGTTCGCTGGCCAGCACAATGCTCAGAGATACGTTCACCAAAAGTTTGTAATACAAATTCACCAGTAGAAAGTTCAAACAGCTTGCTGGAAGTATCGTTAGATCTGATAAGACGAATCATACATGCAGGGTTTGAGCTGTTCGTTAAGAGACTCATGATACATGGAATGTGATTCTTCTGCAACTGGACATTACCATAACACACGCGAGGAGATTGTCCGGAACATCCGCTGGGCACAAAATACCAACCAGTCTTAGTATCGAGATCAATATGATCAACAGGAAAAACAACTTGCAAATAATGTTCAGGAGCCTGGATCGGCATGGCCCAAGACTGCAACCCATACTCGACATATGCACCGTCATCGATTAATGGCAGTGTGGCCACATAAGTAAGAGTATCTGCATTCCAGATCGGATGAACCAAGACGTGGCGATAGTACCAATGGTACGAGGATACAAGACGGACACCAACCGGAAGATAGTCTCGCAGCTTCTGGAGCTGGGTAGGTGGAAACAAATCTTCTGTCAAATGCGCTCGCGCACTTCTTTCGGAGACACACCGTCACATTTCTGAATAGCCGAAATATGGTCCTTTACACGCTCGCGTTCCAAACGTTGATTTTCCTTCACATTCAAATCCCTCCGGACTGATTCTACAAGGCCTGTCACTCCCTCGGCGATGGCCTTTAACTCCTGGAGTTTTACTGGACTCTCCATTGTCCCTGATTAAGTAGGCAGCTGTCGTCGAATGCCAGATGGCGTTTCTCTGTTGTCTTCGTCTTGGCTATGGTAGAATTCCTCAGAAGTGTCCCATTTCGGGCGCCAATGTAAACTTTTTGGTCGTCAAGATGTTGATATTATAGTTCTAGCCCGGGCTTTCGTGCCGGTAAGATGATAGCCTGGCTTGGTTAGGGCGACCGGGCAACTTTACATGTACCCAGAACTAGCTTGCGAGTTCGCTGCTGGGTCTTACAGCAGTCTGAAAGAAGTTCATAGCCCTGTATCTTTTGCCTCAAGAAATTCCATCAAGAAAGTCGTCATCAAGTTGTTACGAAATTGAAGATTTTATTCCAGACTTCTGACATCAAAGGTGGTACAGACGATGGCCAAATGACAAATAAAGACAGCCCCTAAACGTTAAATTTAGACCTAAAGTTTCTGATACATTTCCTCGAGACGGAGTTCCAAAATTGTCTGCTCTAGGTAAATCAGGCTGTATATTTATACCATCGACTGACCGATACAACAACATATTTTTCAGTACTGTTTGGACATTTCAAATCATGAACATGCAATTTCGTAAACACAAAAGAAAACATTACGGGAGTATCAAGTACACTCACAGCATGTTAAATGATGAGAACTGGGAAACACAGATTTGTGAATTGGGTCAAAAACATCCCTCCATATTTTTAACGATGCAAATAGGACACTGGAGTGTCAAACAAATCAAAACATTTACCGGGGTATTACGACCCGCCATAGCTATAATATGCAACGTTATAAACCCATACAGGCAGGCATCATATATGACATCAAGACTATGCAATATTTAATATTCCATCAATAACTTGTAGAAAACTAATTATCATAAGATGCTTATATCTGAATTACTTGTAGAAAACCAATTATCATAAGATGCTGATATCTTACATATGAACAGTCACAATCAAAGCGTGGCTGAGATACATCATTCTTTAGATGACGACTTTACAACGAATTATGGATTATTAATACTGATCAGCGATACGGATTTGATATTTTTGGAACATCATGATGTCTTGCCGGCATCATTGAAACACTGTTGACCGCTTCTCTCTTGCAGGAAACAAGCCTATGTTTATGTATACTATGATTGTCTTTTTGAATTTGGTGCTAATACTGTTATATGGAATATGAAATAGGTCTTTGGATTATGGACGCGGATATTCTCTAATGGACGACGGCCTAATTATGGATGACGGACTAGACGCTTGTAATTACACCATTCAGGGCCTGTAATGTTACATTTGTGTATTGAGACCCTGAACCAGACAATACCCTACTTAACTTAACACCGCATTATATGTGCAGTAAGGCACTGAACTCTGGATAGATGAGTACAATCCGCATTGTTGCCGCACTCTTCGAGGGTGACAAACCTGCAAACCAAGCCATTTATTCAGTCACTCTGAGAGCATGTGCATTGATGACGGGGTATTATATCAGCATATACATGTATGTAAGGAACAAATCCCAGACCTATTACATACCAATTGCACATACAAAATAGGATGGGGTTTTCGAAGTCCACGAGTTCTAGTTTAAATCATTTTCAGGATGACACTTTCTTGGTTATGCATGGGTCCCATCGAACCCCGCCCGCAGAGTTTGGCACCCTTATCGCCAGAAATAAATGCAAGCGTTCAAAACCACTCGGTCACTTCAATTTCCACACAAGAGGAAGTTCGGAGATCAGTGTCTAGATTGCGTACATTAACTAACCCCTAGAATATTGGCACGGGGTCTATGCCTACATTATGAGACTGCGTGTTCGAGTCCTGTCACGTCCCATCAAGTACAAGTGATTGTGCTTTATCAAGAAAGTGTCATCCTAAACAATGGATATCAATGTAATTATTTTTTGTTTCATGTTCCCGGTTCAAAGTGAACGATTTGCTTTTTTAATCACTACAACTGAACCCATGGTTTTCCTGACCAAGTTTCACCAGAAATTTCGATCCCACTGAATGTAAGAAGCCCTGTTGAGATTTTTTCCTTTATATTACTCTCATTGGCCCCAAGGCAACAGAATAGTGTCTGTATAGTGGCCACAAACAAACAGAGACTGTTTCATGAATGATAGCAATATATCCATTTTCTATGGTATAACTGTACTACTTTTCGTTATTTTGGCATAGCACTATCTTAGCATTGCACAGATTCTCGTGCTGAGAAATCGGTCGAGTGGAGAGGGCCTAAACGAGCGATCCCCAGAGTAAAATACCCCACCGCCAGCACTGTATGTCGATCTAAGCCACTCGGCCAACGAATCTCCAACAAAAATAGCAGATAGCAGAAAGGTAGGTCTGAAAGCGAACAAACGGTACCCCTCTGATGTCCGTGATTAAATAGCTCCCCTAGCTGAATATTTTAGAATTCTTGGTCATTTAAAAAGTTATCCTATCACAGAATTTTCGTTATTTTGGAATTACACTCTCTTAGTATAGCACGGATTCTAGTGTTAAGAATTGGTCGGGTCCTATTCGACGGTTTTCGAACCACCGATTACCAGATGCAGTACCCAACCACCAGCATTGTATGTCGGTGATCTAAGCTTTCTAAATGGCAAAAAAATCTTCTTATACATGCCGCTATGGGAGCTGTGCCATTACATTTATCTGAGTGGTACTGTATGTTCGCTTTCAAGACTACCGGTCTGCTATCTCCTCTTTTTATGTTGGAGGCTCGTTGGCCGAGTGGTTCAGATCGCCGACATGTAGTGCTGGCGGTTGGGTAGAAGAAGAAATCCAATGAAATTTTATATGGATATATGACCGTGTAGTTAGGAAATTAATTGTGACAAAATCAGAAGGAGATAATTAAGAAATCATACGATACAGGATATCATCACACGACAAAGGCGCTGGGGGTAAAGGAGGAAAACGAGACCGAATACCAATACGATATTAATAAATCGGGATACAACATAAATAATAATGATGAGATTTCTAGAATAAAAACATTCTACTCAACACTATTCTGAAATGGATAATGAAAGCGCTGATGTGCCGAAAAACAGACCAGAAATTCTGAATGTGTATACCTAATCAACGCGGAAGCTGGTACACTAGAAATGCTTAGTTTTCAGGCACCAACTTAGTAAAGCTTGGGAACAATAAATGTGTGGGATTTTTTTCTATCCAGCTCCACGGAATCATAATATGCGTACACAAACCATATAAACCAAAAAGAACTTCTGAAAAGTTAGACACACCACATTAACAAATGTAGTATATAAATTGTTTATAGGTTGAAACCCGTGCTGAACTCGAACGGGCAGAAGCTTTTCTAATCCCCTGCGCGGGATGTATACAGGGAAAAACATCCGGATAATTGGGACCCAATATTTGCAAGTATGGAAAAAGAAAGTTTAGGGCTTCTACTAATAACCGACTTTGAAAATGCATTCGACTAAATATCATGGAGATGATAGGAAATGTAAACGATGCCTTCGAGGAAATTATTCGAAAATGGATCGAAATCGTTTATAAAAGTATTCAAACTTGCGTTGTACAATTGACCACCTCTCGAGTCTTTCTACGCTGGACTGGGATGTAGCTATAGACGCGGATGCCCTAAATCACAATATCTCTTCCTAAATGGAGCGGAAGTTATACAGGGAACGCCCCGCCCCGGCAACTGGTAGTAATATTTCTTAATACTAGCATGGAGCTACCGATAATCGATCATGTCCTCGGGGAACAGATTTCATAATAACCCCATAAAATCATTTGCTACTCGATGTAAAACAGGGGAAAATATTTACACGGTTCAGACGAAAATGCTTGGGTTTTTCTCTATCCGATCGTTATAAGGGATGTAATACTTGCGTAGCTACACAATGCTTCCAATGAATTTCTGTAACAGTTCTGTACCAGTGAGTATTTCCGAAAAGATATGTTTGTAGCCGTGTGTATCAGAGAATCTGTTGGATTTCTGGCGTACTATCACGGATTTCTAATAACATTCACCATTGTCAACTTGATCGGTAACAGTTTGGTAATTTCTACCATCATGCGACATCCAGCCTTACAACATCCGTGTAATTATTACATCGTTAGCCTGGCAGTGTCGGACCTATTATCCGGACTTTTCTGCACACTATACAACCTGTCTCACCAGGAGAGCTTCGATATCAGAGAACCACTCGGTAAGTAGCCCACACTAGTTTAGCCGATTCCCATGTACACATTCTATCTAAAATATCATCGGGTTATCAGGATCGAGTCACACTGAAAGATAACGAGGTATACGAGTGTGTATCTTGAATTATGTAAGTCCACGAAGCGTGTTTTTCCTGTGTACTAAAAACGCTAACCAAAGTTCCACGTTGCATGGTAACATATCGATGATTAGGTTGCCTTCTTAACGGTAACTTCAAGATCGATTCATACTCACTAACAGAAACACCAACACATCGAATTTTAATAATCAAATAAAGTGAAACATTTTTCGTTGTTGCTGTAAAGAAAAAAAAACCCAATTCCATAAGAATATCATTATTTTCCACCTTTTTTGTGTACCACAATTTATGTATATAATAACCAATGTCGCATCATGTAATCATGCTTCGAGTCATAGATATATACTGGCCAAGCCACGAAGCTTGTCATCCACTGTTTTCGCAAGGTATGAATGTCATAAATAATGTATTAATTAAACTAGAGAGATGACTGAGCGGTCACCCAGGTGCAGCACGGACGTTCGACATCTGCTTCTTCACCAGCAACTTGTCACAATTGTTTTGACGGAACGGATGTCCGCTTTCGTCAAATACCAATATTTTGCTGGCTATCGCTTTGCGCCTCAAGTGCGTTTCAGCAGCATCGAAACTCAGGAAAATTTCAGTCAGTCAATTTATTTCGCAGACAGTACCCGATTAGTAAATGGAAAATGGCGGAGTAGTTCTTCTTAAGCTCGGTTCAGACTCACTAGCGGCTACATGTTGTTGTTGTTGTGGTTGTTAATAACCATATATTTGGAGAAAAATACAGTTATTTGTTTTCTTATAACACAATGTATCAAATAATTCCGGTTTATTTTAACTAAATTTGGGTTGGCCTAGCTGTCATGCAGATGCGGGACGTACAACTGTGCTGTCAAGTGAAAGTACTTTGCCTGTAATTCAGAAGCCTTCTACAAATATGTATTGTAAATTACATACTTATGGATTTCATATGAGCAAATATTCTCTTTTGTTCTCTCTGGCAGGTGAGTGGACAGTCTGTAGAATACTATTGGTGACGATGCCGGGATTCCAGTTTTGTTCCGCTTACCACTTGTTGCTATTACGGCCGGTCGGTAGTGATAGTTAACCCATTGGACGCCGTCCAGCGTCTGACCTCTCAACGTCTTGCTATCTCTTTGGTCACCTTATGGATTGTTCCGTTTTCTGTCTCGGCCGGACCAGGTAATCCTTAAATGTAGTCAAGAACATTGGCAATATATTCAATACAATACATGTCACGATCACGATTCGCTTCGGTTCATGCGCGGATGCAATTTTAACATTCAACTATTGATACATGAAACCATCTGTAGGTCTTGCAATCGCCAATAGTCCCGTCTTGGATACAACGTTCAACACCGCCGCATAGTGAATTTCTAATGACCTTATGTACAAAACACACCTCATATTAGGCTTACTGAACAAGATGTTTACCATATGCAGCTTGCTTTCCGCTAAATATAGAATGTGTTCTTAGGGCTATATTAGATGTATTTATGCTGACTTGAGTAATGCAATATATGAATCACTGATGCCCAGATTGCAATTATACCCAGTATCACCCACACTTCCAGGTCGCTCCTCTGTCGCCCGTATTGCCCTCATCAAGGTTATTATCACCCACACTTCCAGACCGGTACGCTGTTGTCATAATTGGCACGAATTTTAGAATAGGACAACAAAGGTACGTTCTGGCAACAACATTTACAGTTATATTCCCGCGCCAAATTCACGTTTTTCCCTGTCGTTTAAATTCTGTCCTACAACAATGACTCCACATCCTGCTAATTTGTCTATTTATCCGAAATAGAAGTTTCTCTCGTATCCTGACACGGTCACCATGGTGACTGCTATTTTTGACATAGCTGTTGTGTCCTGTAGATGTAGCTACAAAGACGTCGTTGACAGTCAAATTACTCATATTCCATAATATTATCTGATGTAATAACTAATTCTCAATAAGGTAATCTGAATTCATTTTCTGGTTGCAAAATTTGAGTACTATATCTTTATTCATCTCTCTCTCGTTTGCAACCTTTAACCATCTAGGTCATCTATGCGCGATAAGATTGACCCTGGGATCGTGCGTATTTATTTACAGCCTAATTTCGGGGACTATAAGAGGAAATTCCCCGAAATCTACACCGCGTGATGTCAGCAAATCAGCTGAACTCTACCGACGTAATCCCCACGTAAACTGCCTTTTTCGAGTCATGTGCTGTCCTGCTTGTTCAAAATTACAGATCTGCAACACCTCTTGGATGATACGGAAGTTGTTCATATCTGTATTTTTTGTAAGCTCATCCAATATATGATTCAGAAGTAGTATGAAAAGCCTGTAATTTATCAGATTTCTCGAGTCTGTTCTTCGCCGGATGAAGACCGAACAGTATACGGTAACGTATCGGATATCGCTCCACAATAATGGCGACACACGATTCGAAAGCCATATTATGGATGGCGAAGTGTACGCAAATGGGTCGTTTGCCGACCGCTATTCCTTGAACTCATCTAAATTTGAAGCGCGATTTGTTTAAGTTGTTGCAGGAAGACTTGAGATCACGTCGTACCGAACATTTCATTTTTCCTGCAAGACATTTTGAAACTATTTATGGGATGAATAGAATCTACACATCGTTAGTCTATAATATCCAATTTCTACACATCGTTAGTCTATAATATCCAATTTATTTAACTCGAGTAGTAATTTTCATTTGTTTCTCGCCAAAGGCTGGGATTAAATGATGAAAATTTCCACTCTCGGTGGAGCTACCAGTTGGCGACCTCTCATTTGTTGCCCTAATTTCACTCCAAATAGTATCATCTATCAATTCGTAGCCACTTCTATGTTGCCTGAGTTTCGCCTCATTTCAATATAATTCATTTCTTTCCGCCTTTCGTTACCAGTGCGTTTCTGCTCTCTTACAGGCGCCAGATCCCACACTGAAAATTCAGTCATCCTCCTCAAAACAATTTTCGCGTAAATAATCGAAATATTCTTTTTCCCCCGACAGTTGGCATCAATTCCATATATGCATGAAATGAATATTTAACGAAACACAAGATGGTTTCCTGCAGTAGTGTAGCGGTCAACAGTTTTGCATGACGACATGAAGCTGGACATCATGATGTTCTTTACATACATATGTAATCCTTGTCACTGACCGGTATTCTTTATCAGAATGAATTTTCCAGTTGTTTTCTAAGGTATGATATATCTCGGTCACGCTTATTTCATGTTCTTCATTTGAACGCCTTGGAGATGTAAACACATGATGTTCAAACAACCACTAATTACAATTAAGCGAAACATAGCGCCAGAGATCTTGCACGCTACCGTCGTATTTTGCCGTCGGTGACAATTTAGCCGTATAGCTTTACACACCGAAACAGTATTCCTTGAGAAGAACATTACGTTCGAAACTGCAGTCGGAATATAATGATGTAGAAAGTTGAGAAGGTTTTTTCGTTATTTTTCTTATATTACTGCTCCGCGCCAGCAAACTTCTTTTTTTAGCTATACAAACATATATAGTTGAGAGTTATGATCATTTAGCACTGTAGAAGCTCAATCATCTATTATCTAGCAGTTATGGTGCATTCCACACTAACATATGTGGGGCTGGTAAATAGGCATAGGATTTGCTCTTCGGCCATAAATAGTTGTAAAATCTTAAACAAAACGCTGTATAAGTATATATATTTTCTGACTGGACGTCCTCGTTCCATGAACTCAAATAAGCTACGGAAATTGAGATGGGAAGACGTGCAATCTTTTTCATACCTCCCTCAACTTTTTTGGAAAACTCCCTTAAATGTGGGAAAATGTTTTAAATTCTGCCCCCTTTCAGAGAAAACGTACGATACTTATTAAATTTTCAACGCGAATATGTATTTTAAAATGATGATGAAAACAGGAGGTCGGCCTACTAGTTTTTCGTAAAAAAAATATATCATCATATATGGTTACGAAACGTAACGCCATAGATCCTGCACGCTACGCTCGTATTTTGCTATCAGCATGCAATATGTGAGAAATTTTTAGTGGAGGCCCTTAGTGGAATAGCCCTGTTTGATAAGTTTCTGCAACAATGTTTTGTGACGTTGATTAAAATCGTCACATTTAACACAAGATCTAGCAAATGCTACTAGGCGAGATACGTATAAGCCATATGCAGGTCCCACTGGAATATTACTGTCCAGAAAGGGATAGTTTACGACGTCGAAATTGTAATCATCTCTGTTGTCATAAAGTCGACGAGAGAGAATGCCCGCTTCATTTTTATAGAGATATGGATCTAAATATGACGTGCCTGTAGGGCTATCTGTAGTTTCCTTCAAATCCAGTGAAGGTGGATATATATCCTTCACTGCCTCATTTATATAGCGATTATCCACAGCGAGAATATCGTCTATATAGCGTTTGGTGAATGAGAAGGAACGGGCTTTGAATGGATCGGTTTTTGAAAGCGCCTGCATATAGTCATATTCACAAGAGATCAGATACAGATCAGCCAACAGGGATGCACAATTAGTACCCACTGGAATACCTATATGCTGCTGATATATTGTGTTGCGAAATTTCACATAGATATTTTTAATGAGAAATTCAATCAACTCTATAAACAAAGAAACATCCCATGAATGATATCTCTTGTATGTTATAGAGCCTTAAGCATGCTTTATAGCTTCCGACATTAATATATCTACAATCAGTTTTCTTGAATACAGATACTATTAATGAACTTAGACGGTCAATAAGGTCCTGATGAGGGATGATAGTATAGAGAGTCGAGAAATCCCATGTGGATGCATGTCTGTACGGTATGTGATCTTTGTCATCTTCTTCTTCCTTCTTTCTTAAGTCATTTTGAGCTTTTCAACATCCACAAACATTCAACGGCAGAGTTTTTAGAAATAGTGGCCCAATACCTTTCCCAAAATGCTTTTACCTCCTGCAGGGTCTTCGTCAATAGAGTTGAAAGAAGCTTGGTGGTGAAGCTTCTAGAACCAGCTATGAATCTAGCTTTGTATGGTGATTTATGCATTTTGGAAGTCCAGTATACTTTTGGTATGTCATTATGATCGGTTGAAAGACAAATACCTCTTTCCCTGAGAAACGTTTTGTGATTGTTAAATAAATCTTCCAGTGTAAATGAAGTTTGGGAGTAAGTAGACGTATTAGATGATGATATGTCTACACTCAATTCTATAACCAGCACCTGGTAATAGTAATATTTACATATGAATATTATATTATTTGGAACTTTGCCTGCTGGGACTATGACGAATTTACTCTGGAGATTTGCTAGAATATGCGAATTGAGGTTTCTTAGTACTTGTTTTGCTTGCAGAAGAGTACTTCTGCCAATATGGCGGATTGTTCCAACGACGTTGGTCTTGGTGAGGTCCAGCGAATCAGAGAGTACTGTAGGTTTAAGTTTTCTCGCTCAGACCAATCAATAACGTACTGTTCCAATGCAGACAGGACTATCTCCTGGTCGGCCTTCAGATTTATTCTTCTCGGCTCTCTATATTCAGGTCCTTTCATCAAAAGTAATTTCAGGTTCTTATCACTCACCACATCAAGTTCACCAGTCACAACATGTTTGCATGGTGTATAGATAAAGTTCGACGATTAACAATGAAAACTATAGCCTGCTGACGTGTATAAGTTCCAGTCAAACTCCTTGACAGCATTGGAGTAATTGGATATTTTGGTGGCTATAGATTTAGTATACTTATATGAAATGCAAGGAGGTTCTGTGAACTTAAAATAGTTTGGTACAGCGTTGCGTACTTCTGGATCATTCAGGATTCGATGTAAAGTAATAATGTCCAGTCCTTTATCTAAGTAGTTGAGTTACAAGAAAGGCCGATCTAGAGATATTTCGATTATGTTCACTGGACGATACAACCAAAAATACGCTATAACTTATCTTGACATACTTTAGTGATTTTGGTGGTATTATATTTCCTGAAGACGCAGATTGTTGTATATCTCTGGCTACTTGATATAAAGCTCCCAGAGGTAACGCATACAGAACTGTACGTAAGCTATGTATACTATTGGGTGTGTTAGTTAAAGCCACAAGGCAATTTAAAATGATATGATCGTGAGTCATCGAATTATTAAACTTTCGCCAACCATGGCTGCGATGTCTCCGTTGATGGGGTTTAGATAGCTGGGTATCTCCCCAGGACAAATCCATTCTGGTCTTCGTGGATTATCTTATATAGCACCGATTTTATTCTGTTTGCTATGCAAGATGAGGCTAGTTTATAGGTAACACTTACGAGCAAATGATATCCAGTTCTTCCATATTTCGTGCTTTTCCTGGTTTTGGTTGGCATGTTATAACCCCTAGTTTTTGAGTTATGGATAGTTCACCCTTTTCATAGGCAGAGTTGAAGAGCGTAATGCAAACTTCCCTAGCACTTATGCTTATATTTACTATAAAGATGTTATTCGAATTTTCAAATGAAAATGACGAGCCTTCAATTAGGTATTTACATGTACTGTATCGAGTGTCTCTCCATTTTATGGCTTTAGGTGTTCTGGGTTTTCTGGATATGCTCAAAGAGGGTTTTTTCAGATTAGGAGCCCGTCTCTGGCTTTTATGGAGTTTCGTCTGTTTAATTAGTCTATGATTATGTATACTATGATTGTTGTTTGTTTTTTGTTGTATTTTTTAATTTGGTGCTGTAGGTTAGGAGGAAGTAATTATTTTCCCTATCCCTCGTAATGTTAATTGACATGATTTCATTAACAGAACGTCAGTGATCACTTAGGCGGTATGAAAACATTGCGTCATCCAGCTTAAATGAAACAAGAGCGACCGTGGATGCCCGATTTAACTAGTTCCGCGTTGGAGACAATATTGAAATTGCACTGAACCTAAAGTTGCCAGTGTGCGTTAATTGCGCGGAGGAATCACCGATATTCAGCTACCAGCAATTTATCTTTGTATCAACCAATCGTAGGGTTAGCCTGTCCCATAATCGGATACCTTCGGCGTGCGAACATTGCTCGACAGGCTGAATCAGTGGATTAGTTCCTTTTTACCTATATGGAATATGGAATAGATATTTGGATTATGAACGTGGAAGTTATTTAATAGACGACGGCTGAATGTTGAATGACGGACTAGACGTTTGTACATTAGATCATTTTATATTTCAGGACTCTCGCCCAGAATGTTCATATTTTGCTAAATTGTGGAATACATGTATATGTCCGAATTATGCCGATTATATTGTGGTCACGAAAGCTCTGCTTTATTCGTTGATTTCTGTTTGGGGGTTCTTAAAAATGTAATATCATGTGACTTGACTTTATTCAGGCGTGTCGTGATAATGTGTAGTGGAGAACTCCTACTTCCGAAATATTTTCAAGTTCTCTAAGCGTCTTTCCCATGTTCTGCCCGGTTCGGGTCTCTCACAATGGTACAAATCCGACGGACAAGCTTCTGTGGAATATAGATCTTAGTGGAAAGATATTGTCTGGTATATGTGGGCTTGGGATACAACTCAGTGAATAGTTTTTCTTTTTAATTATTAAAATGTCGAGAAAGGATAAACTATTACTGCTTTACATAGTAAATTTGGTATTCAGAGGCAGCGTTTGCAAAAATATGGTATATATTTTGTACATTACCTTTAAACTATAACAGAAAACAGTCGTCTAATTATCTTTTCCGTACGTCTGTGAACGTTCCATTTTCTTGTGGACCATATTTGATACCCACGGCTTCAAACAAGTTTCTTCTAGATATGCTAAAGTCATTGCAGCCTACGTGTGCGGCAGTTTGTTTTCAATTGCTGTGCCATGAATTTGAACAAAGTAGAAGTTGAAAAAATCTAACGTCTTATTCTCTAAAATGATTTAAACGCTTTCTATAGTATTATTTTTTAAATCTGCATTCCACAACCTTGGATGTTTATCGAACAAGTATTCTGGCTCTAGTGACATAAAGCTGAAATCTTCTGGACGAATATGGTGACGTATTGAGTGTTTTTTTTTGTTCAATAGAATGATAATTAGGAATTTGTGAATTTTAGTTTTTAAAATAAAAATCGTAATATCTTGTTGTTCAGATAAGGTGGGAACGTGGCTATGCCTGCTTAATTGTGTAGAAGATTTGTTTGTTTTTGTTATCTAATAGCTGACTATAAGAGTTAGTATAAACTGATTTTGTTCCAATAAGAATTCGAATCCATTGTAACCACAAACGCCTCCCTTGTCGGTTTTTTTAATAGTGATATTGTTTTGCAAGTTTTGGAATGCTTTTACTGTTTGAAGTCTATATTAGATTTTGATACATAATTTTCCAAACCAAGTCGTTGGTTGAGCTAGGATGTCCATATATTGGTGTGAATGCCTGCCTCCTCCTTTGGGGGTCCCTTGTGGGGGGAGGCTATCATTTTAATCCGGTGCAAGTAAATTCTACCAAATTGTGGAATATCGTTATCCAGCTCAGACCGATTGGTGCAAACAGTCAGAACATGGAAATACAAAGGATATGTGACGACAATACGAGAAAAACTCCCTGTGTGTGTTTGTAATCAAGCTGCATTTTTTTTCAATCCAAAACCTGCCAAATGAGATTTTCCTAGAAGTTTAGATACTGAAATATCAGCCTCGAAAAATATTGCGATGCTCCACTGTATAAAACTTTAGATATGATTGATCAAAATGTGCTTCCCGGCCTGATTTGGTATTTTTAAGGCTTTTACAGTGAGGATTTTCTCTTATAGCAAAAATATGACACCTCAAACCAAAACAATTTTGTTACACAATTATTAGGAAGTTTGTTTATTGGAAAGAGGCACGAATGGTTTTGGTTTGAGGTGTCATATTTTTGCTATAGGAGAAAACCCTTCATGAAAATGCCCCAAAACACCAAAATAAGCCCGGGAGCACATTTTGATCAATCACATCTCCATTTTTATGCAAGTGAACATCTCAGTTTTTTCGAAGGAGATATTTCAGTGTGTAGACGTCAAGGAAAATCTTATTTGGTATGTTTTGGAGTGGAAAAAAAAATCGGCTTCAACACCGTCACACACAAAGGAGTTTTTCGTATGTAAACGTCACATATCCTTTCTTCTTCTTTAAGTGTACAGGAGGATAAATTGAATAACTTGGGTAATTAGCATCGTTCGCCCCAGCTATATGGGCTGACATTGGTCTATAAAAATGATTGTTGTTATTTAAACCAATCATAACGACATACCAAAAGTATATGGACTCTCAAATTGTATAAATCACCATACAAATCTAGATTCATAGCTGGTTATAAAGGCTGCACCACCAAGCTTCTATCAACCCTGTTGACGAGGGCTCTTCAGGATTTTTAGGAAAGGTATTGCGCCACTATTTCTATAAAATCTGGCGTTGAATGTATGTGGATATTGAAAAACTCAAAATGTCTTACGTAATAAGATGAAGCTTAAGGTCACATACCGTACAGACATTAATCCACATGTGATTTCTCGACTCTCTATGCTACAATCCCTCATCAGGAACTTATTGACCTCTAAGTTCATTACTAGTATCTGTGTTTAAGAAAACTGATCGTATATATATTAATGTCAGAAGCCATAACGCATTCCTTAGCGCTACTACATACAAGAGATATCATTCATGGGATGTTTCTCTGTTTATAGAGTTGCTTGAATTTCTCATTAAAAATATCTATGAGAAATTTGGCAACAATATATCAACAGCATATAGGTATTCCTATGGATACTAATTGTGCACCCCTGTTGGCTGACATATCTGTTCTCTTATGAATATGACTATATGCAGGCGCTTCCAAGAACCGTTCTCTTTCGTTCAACAAACACTATATAGACGATCTTCTCGTTGTGGATAATAGAATATATAAATGATGCAGTGAAGGATACATATCCACCTTCACTGGACTTGAAGGAAACTACAGATAGCCCTTCGGGCACATGATATTTAGACCTATATCTCTATAAACATGAAGCGGGATCTTCTCTACCGTCCACTTTATTTCAGAAAAGTTGATTACAATTTCAACATCGTGAACTACCCCTTTCCGGACAGTAATATTCCAATGGGACCTGCATATGGCGTATAAATATCTCGCCTGGTAGCATTTGGTAGATCCTGTGTTAAATGTGAAGATTATAATCAACGTCACAAAACATTGTTGCAGAAACTTATAAAACAGGGCTATACCACCAAGCGCCTCCGCTCAAAGTTTCTCAAAGTTGGTGATACATATCGCATGCTGATAGCAAAATACGAGCGTTGCGAGGAAGATCTATGACGTAACGTTTCGTAACTTTTGTCTGATTCCGCTTAACCCGGAGCTAGGGCCGTATGAACCCATGTACTTCCAGATCCTCATGGTGATCATATGAACAGGCACACTCAAGGCGTGACTGAGATACATCATTCTCTAGATGACTACTTTACAACGAATATTACGGATTAAGAATACTGATCAGCGATACGGATTTGATAATTTGGAATATCATAATGTCTTGACGGCATAATTGAAAACAGTTGACCGCTTCTCTCCAGCTGGAAACTAACCTATGTTTATGTATACTATGATTGTCTTTATGCATTTGGTGCTAATATTGTTATATGGAATATGGAATGTCTTTGGTTTATGAACGCGGATATTGTTTAATGAACGACGGCTGGATTATGAATGACGGATCAGACGCTTGTAATTACTACAGGATTACATGTCCATTACGGTACCGTTTGCATATGTAGAAATTTTATCCAATGGTTTGTTTCTTTGGGTCGATAATTTGTGATCTTTTAATGTTTAATTGCCATTGTTTTGGGCGTTCATCGAGGAAAAGTAAACATTGCGACTAACCTTTGTAACCTCAAAAGAGTGACAATAAAAACATTTAAATTAATTGATTGACGTCAACGCTCTGTGGAGCTTTTCCCTTCAATGTTGACTCAATCCGTGCGCTATTTGTTGAAATGACAATTCGCTGTTTTTAGCAATTAGGGCAAATACCATAATTGTTCAACATCGCAGCATATCGGCGAAACTCTAATGGACGGATCGGCCTAATATATCTTGCATTATATTCTGTGAACATCTCAAGCCATAATGACTTTGTACATGAAATGTAAATACATTTTTTTTATGATTTACTGATCAATGGTAGTGTGTCGATGAGTAATTATTCTCGCTGAACGCCTCCAATGTGAGAAATATAAGACTAATAGATGTAAAATGTATTTCGCATATTGAGGAGAAATTCCAACCGCGCTCAGATGAAATTTCTGTCCAACCAGCATTACGAATTTCAAACTGAAGAAGGGAACACCATGCTTTCAGGAAATTTTTGTAACATGTCTGTCTCCAAAATTATGTGGGGAAAAGAATTGTTTGAAGTGATGTGTTCAAAGGAATCAACTGGATATCTTGTGTACTATTTTGGGTTTTAATAACAATCACCGTCGTCAATTTTATCGGGAACAGTCTAGTCATTTCTACTATCGTGCGACATCATGGCTTACGAAACCCATGTAACTATTACCTCGTCAGTCTGGCGGGGTCGGATATCTTATCCGGGATTATCTACACACTGTACAACCTATCTCACGAGAAGAGTTTTGGTATTATAGAACCCATCGGTAAGTATACAGAAACCGGACAAATTTCAGCACATGTCTTTTTTTTCTTCCGTCTGGTTCAACAAACATGATCTCAACGATCTACGTAAGATTCTTCGAATACTCGCTAATTAACGATTCTCTGAAGGATATGTATCTCGTTCACTGGATCTGATGGATCGTATTGAAAATGTAATTCAGGAAACTATACACACGTCGTCTCTACGATCACAATATCGACATACTAATACCATTGTGTAAGTACACTACTCCGTTCTGGATAGTTCTATTCTACGAGGATCTCGCACACTGTAGTCTTGAATCATTTGCTATATCTAGTTAGCAAAATTCTAATTCCTGTCAGAAAAAAAACATTGTTGCTCAAACTCTCGGCAAGGATGGTGTATGGGAACAGTCTGTAAATTCAGCCTTAGCGAGAGAGAGAGAATTAAGGTTTAACGTCGCGTTCAGCAGTATTTCATCTTTATAGCGACGATCAAACAAAATTCTAAATAGTCAAGCCAATAACTTAGTAATCCAACACATTAAAACATACATTAAAACTTATGCAACAAACCGATTTCTCTCAAATAACCCAAGACACAGTCTTCTCTCACCCGACTAAAAAGATCTTCCAAAGTGGTCGCTCGATAAAAAGAATCTCTTAAAATCTATGCAGTCGATAAAAATATGATTCACGGTGAGGGCTACATTATCGACAGAGAAGTGGGCTTTTGGTTATTAAAGTTACGTCGCCTATGATACAAATCGCCAGGTCAGAACAAGACTGACGCTCTCACAAAAAGACAGGCAATCGACAAACTAACTTGTATTTTTACATATATATAATTTGTTTATGCAACGCCAGTGTATCAATGACATTTCCAGTTTTACAACTTTGGCTTGGTCATTTAAGACGGTACAAGGGCCGTTTGGATACTTCATAGTCCACACATGAATACCTACAATAAAAGCGTGTTGAGGTACTAAGACTACGTCCGAGAATCCACCGTATTCTCGGGTCTGGATGTTAGATTTCGAAAGATGCTTTCCCGTAGAGTCGTATGGTTGCTTTTCATCCGCTAGACATCAAGTTTTTTTCCTTGGAATCATCAAAGGTGCCTGTTTAACATTTTGGCAATACATTATGTACAGAATGGGTGCTGTCTTGATCATGGTGCCCAAGGTCAAAAGTTGATGTTCAGTTCTTCAATGAACTGACAGAAATGTCATGAACATTTTCATAATTGGAGACAGTGTGTCGGAATTGTCTGAGTCTTTTGTTTGATGAACTGGGAGAGATAATATTCATAATTTTAGCTAAGCATGTATTGATCTTTCACATCCGATTACCACTTTTGTTCATCTTAGTAATTAAAACATACAACGTGTTCTCTATAGAGACGAACGATACATATTTATATTTTTTGTTTCACATTCTGCTTCAATATGAGAAGTATCCACCTCAAATCCAGAATTGTGAAAAATGTTGAAAAATTTTAAGCATCGAACATGGCCGCCGTCTGACAAAATCTAGTCACAATTTTAGACACATTTGACACTTCCATAAATTCAATTATGACAAGTTATTTGCTCTCATATCATAAAACACTTGATTTGTGGCGGACTAAATTGTGTTTTAATTTGTTTACATGTAAACACTTTATTTAAAAGTCACCTGCTGTAGTTAGTGTCAGTGCTATAAATTCCGCATAATATTTTCATTGGGGTTCAGATGCAGCGACTTGCTATGCTGAGTATGGCTTCAAAGATTCGGCTCGGTTGTGTCTCTCCCGCTCGTTACCAAATAACACCACACAGACAGCTGTAAAGTGCTATATAATGCATTTTCTTTCCCGTTGTGAAGTTAGGCTACAAGTGTGAGGTCCGACATTTAGTAGCCAAACCTCGTACAAGAAGAATTTCCACTTCTACAATCGACATACCTAAATCATAATATTAACAACAAACTGCAAGCACGCATTTCATTTAAGAAATACTAACACAAGCCAGATTCGTGCAAGTGAAGAAGTCAGCAGTGTTCAATAATGACGGCATCATCATGTGTTCATATCAAGTCGTATTCTCGACTATCGAATAGCAATTAATCTTTGATTGTGACTGATCTTATATTAACGTCATTAAGATCTTATTACACACGATGTTCATACGGTGTCTGGCTCCGGGTTGAGCGGAATTAAATACAATTAGCGAAGCGTAGCGCCGAAGATATTGCTCTCTACGATTGTAACAGTATGTTAGCTTTATCCCAAAATTTTAGAACTTTGAGTGAAAGCGCCGAGAGAAATGGTGTCCCGTGCCATTTTTTCAGCAACTGATTTGACTGGGCTGACAGAAATTATCATATTTTGCACACAATCCGGCAAATTACAAGCGTCTAGTCCGTCATACATAATCCAGCCGTCGTCCATTAGAGAATATCCGCGTCCATAATCCAAAGACCTATTCCATTTTCCACATAACAGTATTAGCACCAAATTCAAAAAGACAATCATAGTATACATAAACATAGGTTTGTTTCCTGCAAGAGAGAAGCGATCAACAGTTTTCAATGATGCCGGCAAGACATCATGATGTTCCAAAAATATCAAATCCGTATCGCTGATCAGTATTCTTAATCCATAATATTCGTTGTAAAGTCGTCATCTAAAGAATGATGTATCTCAGTCACGCTTTGTTTGTGACTGTTCATATGAGTACCATGAGGATCTTGAAGTACATGGGTTCATACGGCCCCTAGCCCCGGGTTAAGCGGAATTAGACACAAGTTACGAAACGTAGCGCCATAGATCTTGCACGCTACGTTCGTATTTTGCTATCAGCATGCGATATGTATCGCCAAATTTGAGAAACTTTGAGTGGAGGCGCTGGTGGAATAGCCTTGTTTTATAAGTTTCTGCAACAATGTTTTGTGACGTTGATTAAAATCATCACATTTAACACAGGATCTAGCAAATGCTAGTAAGCGAGATATGTATACGCCATATGCATTACAGACCAGTAAGTGGTAGCTAACAATGTCGATTGAAATCATCCCTCTTTTTGCAGAGCAGACTTGAGAGAAAGCATCTTTCCACTCCATATAGGTATACATATAGGTATGTGTGTAAATATAATATCCCACTCGGAATATTGGTAGTTTCCTCCAAATTGAGAGAAGGTGGATAATGCTTCGCGGAGTCTCATATGTATTGGTTCAGAACTGGAAATAGTTCGCAGAAATCACCTGGATGCATAAATTGAACACCTGTGCTCAAAGGTGTCTAGTGATTAAAATGGATGATGCTACGGTCCTTTGTTACTGACATTCGATAACCAGCATTCTTATTTTCACGTCTTCATTCAACATCCATATATGAGTCTCAAGCTCATGTTCCTTCAACATTCTTTAATCGACTATCTTCCATAAAATTAGGTGCTCATGCGCCATCAATCTTCGCAGTTTTATTGAACAGTGTATTTGTATGAGAGTTATTATACGATAACCTTCTTTAAATATCACAAGGCGATACCGTGGGCCTTCCGTTTCTAACCGCACAAGAAGCCTGTGCTCCAGGTTTAAGGTAAAATCAATCGGCGGCTATTGCACAGACGAAGATATTTACCGTACATACTCTGATATAATGAGTACCGTATTTCACAAACAAAGGGATCTACATACCTTGATAAAATGAGAAATGTAATTTCAACCGCGACTGCCTACATGAACTCCTGGCCCCCAACGTTTTGTCTTCGACTCTACATTTTCGCGCCCATACCTGTCCCGTCTCTGCCAGCTAAGAAAGCACGTTTGTGAACCTCAGAACCAGGTCTTCACTGAGGGCGCTAATGTAAGTTGAATAGCCTGCCGCCGAACGGGTTGCATCCAGTCAGCATAAGGGATTGTTGTTAGTGGAGTAGCTAACTTTGGTCAGCTGGCGTAGTGCAAATTGTCATCTACACTAGGTCTCTCTGTCAACACCGGAAACATAGGCATGATGCTGAGAAAAAATGGTGATCATTCAATTTTCATCGTGGCCAGTGCAGTAGATGGATCTCTTAAACATCCGAGCGTCGTAGGCATGATTCAATTTAGTGCTCTTCACACATTAATGTATTACGTGAGGGTTGAGCGAACTGAAAATTACCTTAATGTATGTATAAGATTTTTTTTATTGTGGCAGGTCAGTGGTCAGTCTGTAGAGTAGTAGTGTGGATGATAGATGGATTCCAGTTCACTTCATCCTTCAACATTGTTGTTATCACGGCCGCCCGATACATCATCATCGTGAAGCCGTTGATCTCAGATCTGTACCTTACCTCTTCTCGCGTTATCCTCTCTCTGATCTTTATATGGAGCTTGGCACTTTCCTTTTCGGCAATACTTAACCTAAAAGACAAACCAGAAGGTAAGTCTTGTCGTTTATAGAAGTAAAGCCGTGGAAAAATACTTCAACAATGTTGGTTGGGCATACTGCTGAGGAATATATTCCCTGCTTAGGCCTTTTTTGTCTGGAGGTCACATAGTTCATCGTTTTTCATCAGATGACAAATATTTGAGGGCAATGATGTAATAGCCCTGAAATATTTTTATCTAATATCACTTAAGCAGGTGCTAGGGGTCATGTGGTCATGTCATTCGTGATGTCCACATGAACAGCCACAATAAAAGGGTGACTGGATTGCAAATCATGACAGTTCACTTTTAGTTTTTGCGATGTTGTCAGAAATATTCAGTGAGCATATTTTGATGTGGGGTTATATGATTTCTTGTCAGTGCTCCGGCATGATTTCCCAGTACCGTTTTAATGTTGCGTTTAAAAGGAACCAGTAAATGCCACCGAAAACACCTCTGTTCCGTCATCAAACCATTGTGTAGAAATATCGCAATTCCGGGTTCTTAATACGATTTCCTACCTGATGTTTACCAAATTATTATGCACATTTCGAATAGCTGAACTGTGTGCTTACTATGTTACTTCTTACTATACAAAAAAAATATACATTAGTAGAATTACAAGCGTCTGGTCCGTCGTTCATAATTCAGCCGTCGTCCATCGGAGAATATCCGCGTCCATAATCCAAAGACCTATTCCATATTCCATATACCAGTATTAGCACCAAATTCAAAAAGACAATCATAGTATACACAAACATAGGCTTGTTTCCTGCAGGAGAGAAGCGATCAACAGTTTTCAATGATGCCGGCAAGACAGCATGATGTTCCAAAAATATCAAATCCGTATCGCTTATCAGTATTCTTAATCCGTAATATTCGTTGTAACGTCGTCATCTAAAGAATGATGTATCTCAGATGTATCCTAGCCCCGGGTTAAGCGGAATTAGACACAAGTTACGAAACGTAACGCCATAGATCTTGCACGCTACGCTCGTATTTAGCTATCAGCATGCGATATGTATCGCCAAATTTGAGAAACTTTTGAGTGGAGGCGCTTGGTTGTGCAGCCCTGTTTTATAAGTTTCTGCAACAAAGTTTTGTGACGTTGATTAAAATCGTCACATTTAACACAGGATCTAGCAAATGCTACTAGGCGTGATATGTATACGCCATATGCAGGTCCCACTGGAATATTACTGTCCAGAAAGGGATAGTTTACGATGTCGAAATTGTAATCATCTCTTTTGTCATACAGTCGGCGAGAGAGAAGGCCCGCTTCATTGTCATAGACGCAGTGCAATAAGGAGAAATCGATGCAGTTGCAGATTTGCTTATCTGGAATCTCAGTCGGTGATCATCGATGACCCAACACTGGAGCAAAAATCGCATCATTTTGGCCCACGCATTTTGCAGAACACCAAGCCGGTGTCCATCCCTCTTTCGCGAGCATTCAACTGGCACTACTGTCCAGCAATTTTCAGCTCGCTCTAATAAACCCACCCTAAATTAATAATTTGCGTGGTTGACAGTGCACCAAAAAAAAGTTGCATGTCCTGTGGCACCTGAACCCTTCCCCAAATCTAGAAATCAGGGTACTGTGTAAACACATCTTTAAGGGTGTGCATCAAAATAGACTGAAATTCGTCATTCCAGGAGCTGAAAACGATCATAGTTTATCAAGAACCAGGAAGTCGACCTGAAATTGAATAATGAAATCATCATCACAAAAGGATCACCTCGAACCGTAAATTCGCCATATTTGGCAAAATCGATACTGCTGTTACTGATTTTCAACATTAGGTCAGGGAATGACGTGCGATGGCGGATTTTGGCATCGAACACCCCTCTGTGAACTGTATGAATCGGCTAGAATTCTCATTGGTCTGATGACGTACCGGTATGTGTATTGAAGACGATAGAGATAGATTTGTAAGGGAGATCCGCAACACTAGCATTATCTATTTACACAGATTTACCGATTTATCTTTAATATAGTATTCGACGAAGCCTATCTACAGAAACGTGTACCATATATTTCCATCTCTGTTTTCAGCGAACTATCCAGGCATTTGCCGTTACGAGATGATCTATACGGTGTGGCACTTAGTCGGGTCGATGATAATCCAGATTCAGGCACCTTTATTGATCATGATATGTTTCTATATCCGAATTACTAGTATCGGCAGAAGGCAGGTACGTTTACAACATAATGGGAACCGTTTCCGACACATCAGATGTCGTAAATGCGACCGTAATATCGTCCGTCTGAACTGGTAATATAAATTCGGGAGATGCAATAGAACTTGAACCTGATGACATAACTGCGCTGCAATGTGGGAATAAGTGAAGTATAAATTCACCATCTTCGGACTACACAGGTGCAAACTGTCATACAGTTGGCATTGATGCAGAATACATCATGGGATAGAAAGAGGGATAAAGCGCCATCAGGTTTCACGACTGTTTGCTTGATAAGTTGAGTAAAATAAATTGAGTAGTACCGGAGTGATAAATTGGTCGATGGGGTGTTTATCATCTACAATTATTATTCTATTTTAGGCAAAAGTGATTGCAGCGCTAGAAGCGCAGCACGCAAGTGAGAGTGAGGCGGAGAGGAAACAGTCTATAAATAGAACGAGAAAATCGATAAAAATGGTTGCAATGCTTCTGGGATTTTTCGCATTGCTTTCGACTCCATATTCTTTGTTTGGAATAGTCAGCTTAAGCTGCGAATCATTCGAAGTCAGTAAATACATCAGGTGAGTAAAATAGTCGTTGAGTAATGATAACGTAATTTTAATTTTATTTTTTAATTTCAGTATATATTTATCCGGTTAAGAGATGATAATGAATGATGAAATAGAAGTCACCATGCTCGCTATAAAAATATGGCAACCATAACTTAATAGCCATAACACCGAATATCTAAAGAAATATGGCTTTCTTTCTCCTTGAAGCTCACTTAATCAAATTTTCTCAGGTCAGATTTTGGCCAGAAGGTGGTCCTGATCGGAAGTTCATCTATAGGGCACTTATGTTGAACGTGAAGACATGGAAATTTCACACGCAGATATAATCTATAACCTTCGGAGCGCTTTGCGGTCTCTAACTGTTGAATTTAAAATGATCACTGTGTCGGCAGACCTACCTTACTATCGCAGTTCATAAGCATAAGTGATTCGGTTGTGTCAGCTAGCAGTCTGACTTTCTCTTGTATCGAATTGAGGTGTCTGGGCACCCCTGTGAGGAAGTTGTGAAAATTCGTCAAATCGCCATATGATAGTCTCATACGCATATGGAAATTAACGTTTAACGTAGTGTGACGTCAGACTAACCGAAATGTCTTAACTCTGATCTACCTGCCGGGCGACATGTGTTCTAATGTAACAGCTAACCTGAACTAATCGCGATGTCCGAAGGTGGATACCAGAATGCTATAAGTCGAAAAATGCCCAATTAAAACTACTGTATCTTTGGAAAAGTACATAAATATACATACAAATCACCTCAACTTTAATTACGCAGTTGAGATTGTGAATATGTCATGACTGACGTTGGCATCAGATATCCATGCAAATGCGTATATCGAACAATTAGTCATGTATATACAACTTTACAGAGCCAGTGTGAACTCCTAGTTCATATGAATACGGCGGTGATTTATGTCTTGGAGATTTTAAATATAAAAAAAAATGTCCAAACTGTTAACGTCTCTTCGTATAGACGTAAACTTTCATCTGTAATACGAAGTTGGGTAACCAAGATTGTGAATTATTTTTCTTGCCCCTTGAGCTAGGGGGATGAAACTTACCACGCTATACCCTTGGGTCAAGCTCTATCAGAAAGTGTAAAAAAAAACAAGATGGCTGCTTTGATGACGTCACAGTGACGTCATTTTCAAAAATGGCATTTTTGGTCGATTTCTCGGTCAGATTTTCCAATTTTTTATTTATGCCATTTCTCCGCAGAAATTTGACGAAAACATCAATACCCCAGGTATGTTGAATTTACCCATGACGAGGAGTTATGCAAATATATAACACAATATGATAAACTATAAAGTGTTTCAGTTCTCCATTTTCTTATCGTTCTGGAGATAGCGCAGAAAGTTTGGTAGGGGGCCATTTTGCCCCCCCCCCATCCCCATGTAGTGTTAAACAATCTCGACACTAACTTGCACATACATCATATAGAACGGAGAAACAACATCCCATGATTGATACTCTGAATAAAATGTAGAACTCAAGATAGCTTTGTGGATTCTGCAATTGATCAGGCAGTCGTTTTGAAATATATTTGAACTACGGTGATTCAGCAGGAATGTACGTCGGAAATTACAGGCAGATGTATCTCAACGGGATGCGTATTTTTTTTATTAAGGCAGTATGATGTAATGTCTGTAATCAGCTATGAAACCTGTTTTGTATTGTGTTTTATGCATCTTTGGTTAACAGCAGAGTTTTGAAATATCGTTGTGAATGGTCGAAAGCGAAATATCTCTTTTCGGGCGAAACCCCACATTGTATTTGTTAAAAGAACTATTCACGGTAAAACCAATAGTACTGTAGCTATGCTCAATTCAATAACCAGTACCTGGTAATATTAATTTTGTAGAAGGGACGGGTATTGGTCTCTGACAGTTAAACGGTGAAATGCTCAGAATACAAGGGAATGTATGTCAGGCCTGAATATTTGCCAATGCCGGGAGTCGATCGCTTTTTCCTTTGAGCCAAAACCCGAGAAGCAAGAAGAACAACATGTGCGAAGATAGAAGGGAGGTCTAGACATTGTGCAGGAATGGACTCGGGTGGTTAAGGGAAACTAAGGTTTAAGATACAAAATATGGTCAGCAATCTTGGTCTTTAGCTAGGGAAGTGATCTTAAATACATATGTACATATTAAAATTAATAAATATGTGGCTTTGTCTGATAAAACTACATTGAATTTACTTTGGCGTCCTGCCAGATCTTCTCATGGAAACCGGTGTATCTGTTAATATCTGCTTTACTTTGGATAGAGTACTGACATCTGTCTCCAAAGGAATATATATTCTCAACCAACTTGCCTTCTTCTAAATCCAAATCTATAACTCCCTTCTATGTAATCAAATTTAAAAGATAGTGGTCCCTAGTAACCAGATATGGCAGAGGTAAATGTGTTTGTTGTTTGTGCTTGTATCTTAAATGAACAATTTAACTCAGATGAACAAGTTTAAGGTAGAACCATAAGGGGCGGTTAACCCTATCTGGTCTTGGCGAACTTGAACCTGTCAGGCCTGGTGCCATTTCGCCTCCCCCTGAATATTTTTCTTATCCCTTGCGCTTGGGGGCTGAAACTTACCACACTACAACCTTGCTCTACTAGAAAATGTAAAATATCCGAGATGGCCGCCTTGATGACACCTGAGTGACTTCATTTTCGAAAAGGCATTTTTTGAAAAACCAGCATGAGATATTAGTAATCAATAATCTGTGTAATAAAATAGCTTTTTCACTTTTGCTCGCGGAAAAGCAGGAATTTAGAAGACATATGACGAAAACATCACCTTTCTGGTACTCCATATGGTCGCCATTTTGAATTTGAACATAATCCTCTGATTGGGGATTATGCAAATAGACTCAAAATGACCCCAATATGCTAAGCCACAAAGTCACGGAGTGTCAGCCATCAACTTTTTCGTGTTTCCGGAGATAGGGAAGAAGGTTTTGTATAAGGGCCCCTAAGGACTGATAGGGTTAAAGAATTTTTTTCCTCCTGTAGCAGGGCATGATTAATCATTAACATTTTTATTTGTAGTAGGTTGTTTGCAACAGTACTTTCCTAGGGTCTGGCAGTTTAAATTCTATGGAAAAGTTTGATCCCGGCGAAGTTTTGTAATTGCCATGTTTTCGTTGTTGTAATACTCCATTATTCATCCTAAATTATAATGTAGTTTTGTTTTATGATGTATAGTTATTGACATAAGACATATCGATTTTTTTCTTTTTTAAATGGCGCATACACTATATAATAGAATAATATTACCGAACAGACAGTATGTTAGTCTCGGCGACATAACATATACATGAAATATTATTATTAATGGAATGAGCTTACAAAATGGACAGAGCAAGGACAGCGACACTTTAAATCAGGATGGCACAAGTTTGCTGTCCTTCAAACCTCCCCAAGAAATATTTAGTATAAAATCAACCCGTGTATTACTCTACTCGCTTATTCTTCATAACATTCCAACAGAAAAAATGTATATATAAGTATGTAAGCTTCCTTGGAAATACCTTACTTTTGGAATCTGAATCAAACCTCAGACTAATTGTCCAAATATGTTCAGAAAAAAGAAACAATGAGCAGATGTATTATATACAACAGAAAAAAACGTGATCCACCGTTCATACTATTATATACATGACAACAGGGTAAATCAATTTCAATTCAAGATAATACACAGAATCCTTGTGACAAACTCTATTGAAACTTTGAGTCAAACCGGACTCTGATCAGTGCTCCGCCTGGGTAAATGATACCGAGAAAAATATCCATTTGTTTTATCAATGTAATTATTCGACGAAGATATACGCACTTACACACTTTATATCTGAGCAGGGGGTTTTAACGTTTCTTAGGAGTGACATTTCTATGAAGAAGTCAAGCGATCTTACGTAATATATATGCGATAATGTTGACATTTTAATACGTTAGCATCACTACCCAGTTAAGTTCGGTCCTGATAATCGGCTCATTCTCAACTTCCCGTTGATTTTCGATCGCAGTAATCAGGCCCCTTCGTAGATTCCCGCTCGGCAGTCCCGAAAATATATCGGCTTACAGTATAATCTCCATAAGCAGGACATACTGTTCAATGAAGGAAGATAGCGGGAGATAAACTCATCTTCGCGAATGTCCAACCATCGCTGTGTCGATGTAGTTGAAGTAATCTTCTAGAAAGGGAATGTTTTAAAATTATCTTTGCCGCATGTGTAGATATGCTTGCATACAAACTTATTTCTAAGAGACGCAATCAGTATTTGCTGTTTATGCACTCTGTCCAATGTAGTTTGCATTGCATTCACTACATTTAACAACATAAATCACATTTCTAGAATCACAGCTCATCTTTTCCTTTACCGTAAAAACAGTACTCGAATTCTTAAATGTTCACATGTACTGCATCAAGAGTTCTGGAATTTTCTACATATGTGGCCGGTTAGGACTTGTTATTCAGATCTGAAGACTGTGTCTGGCTTTTGGTGAGTTTCACATCGTTTAGAACATTTTTTTATTTTAGCCCACTCGTGCTGTATGTTCGTATTTTTCAAAATTTTGAAATATATGTTCGCGTAAAGTGGATTATATATTTGTTCGTTGATTTCGGTTAGGCGGTTATTAAAATGTCATGTGACTCTGCTTTATTTGAGCCTATCTTTATTATCTCTTTCGGAAAACCCCTACTTGCCAAATTTTATTCAAGTTCACTAACTTTTCCCTTTCGTTTATGTCACAATGATGCAAATACGACCCTCAAGGTTATATGTAATATGGATCTTAGTATGTCTTTCGTGATTGCTTTTGAAATGAAGATATTGTCAAGTATCGATTGGTTTATGGTACAAATCGGTGATTAGTATTTCGTTTCTAGTTGTATATATACATACAGATATTCATCAATGGGAATTTTTCTTCTATTTCAGCTTGTCGTATCGTTAGTTACTAGCATGCACATGTGTGGAAGTTGGGGGAGAGGTAACAGTTAGTGTGTTACATTTGGTGTGTCTATTTTAGGTGGAGTGGTTATTGGGGTCTGTGTTTACTTTCATACGTTTTGGTACTTCAATTGCTTCTGACCTTCTAAGAGTGGTTGTTATATGCATTTTTGTGATTTACTGTTCGAGTGTGACTATACGTAAAGGTAATGACTACAGGTATAGAATTGCATGCGTATTGTGAACTAAACGTATAGACTTGAAAATTAACGGGTAAATGTATGAAGAAATTGTAGTTAGTTTGTATATGAAGAATATTAAAATTGAATGTACCCATATATGCATTGTCGTATAGTATGTGTATATTTAAAGCTGTTTGTACAGAAAGTATTTTGGGTCTGTGTCTGAAAACGTCGGATTATATTTTCGCTTAAATGGTTACAGAATAACAAAATATACAATTATACATAAAGTAAAAATGATAAATTATTATACTATTATACATATTTTCTATACTGAGTGTTCCAAATACGTGTTGTGCTGTTCTGTATTGTATTTTGGTATGTGCTGCTATAACCTCTGCGAAAAAAAATTGATGGTTGGCATTTTTGGAAAAGTGAATAAACTTTGTTGTTTGTGGGTGCCAATATTTAAGTATACTAAGGAGTTCGAGTGCTGAAAATAAAAGTTCAACTGTTTCGATTTCTGTCTCACAGACGATACAATTATTCACATTCTGTTATCCCATTTTGAATCAATGTTATGTTGTAGTATCCTGTACCACTGTTGCACTATTATATGATAGAGATGTTAGCATGTGTGTTCATGTGTCTGTGTAGGTTGAGTTTGAGAACCTCAGATTGGATCAGTACTGTATAAACTGAGTGAATTTCTAGTTTGTAAATTACTCTATTTAAATAAACTGTTTATTTTTGTTCTTAAATAAGTTGTTGAATATTATATCATCAAAACGAAAATACCAAGAACATATTGCTAAACGGGCTATCTATTGCGCATTGCACAATTTCTGGTAGATATACTTGTTCACTTAGGAATGCGACTCCAAGCAACAACATTGTTGATATGCAAACTTTTCAACGAAGTTCATCCTTTCTTTGCTTTCATCATCCCCTATGCCACAATAAATCGAGGTGCTCCGTACAGACACGTGTATTTAATATTTTAGTATCCCTAGCGATAAGCTAGTCATTTTTGTTTTGCTCAGCTAAACTGCAATAATGAACTCCCCAAAACGAGTTATAGATTTTCCGAAATCTATTCATTCAGGGAATCAGAGTTTCGTGACAATTTTGTTTCTCTATTACTAAAACTGAAATATTTGAACGAAAATAGAGCAGTTTTTCAACATTTAATGTCCTTGCACCATCTAAAGTAAGCATAATAAATATTAAACTTTTAGATGTACGTAATATAAACAAAATTAGTTTGCCTTTTCTCGTAATTTCGCCCTGGAAATGATTTTATGACAGTACAAAGTTCAATCATTCAAAAAAAATAATAAAAAACTGTTATCCTCTAAATCATGGACATATTTAGAACGAAGGTAAACTTAGAAAAATCGAGGCATACCTGTCTAGTTCTATATATGTTCATCGTTGTGTTCGAATTTAATGACTATGCAAAATAACAGGGCCATTATGAAAGACGTTGTAAAAGATAACAGAGGTAAGGAGGAGTGATTTTTGTCAATTTATGACCGGAAGTTTCTTCGGTCAATTTAAGAGACGTGCAACCCATTCCAAATCTGTCTTAATGTCCAATACTGTTCGTTTAAAAAGTCTAAAAAAGCTAATTACTCGATCGCCGTGTGTTACGCAAACATGCTCACCGAATAATAGCTCGCATTTCGAAATTTTTCAAAAGCTGGTTTTCCGTATATAGAAAAAGTACCTTTTCATGAGTTTTCTTTTACTAACCTATGAAGTGAATAATTAATATAATATTTCGGGAAAACACGTTCGATTGTGTGAAGCCTTTTAGAGATACTCGAACTTTAAGATATGGGTGAACAGCATTCGGTGAAGCATTTCTATCAATAAGATTGTGATGGATGCTCTGTATAATTATTACTCTTCGGATTTAGTTTCATTTGTGCAGTTGAAAGCCACGCTAATGTTAGAGTATTACGTAACTTGGTGAAATTCAACCGTCGGCATGAGGAGAGGGCAATCACAGCAATGAAAAGATAGCCCTCGCCATTTTATCAAGTGAAATTTTCATGGGGTGTCGCCATTATTCCTCAATTGTAAAACGAAGTGCCGATCCAAGACACTTTTGTGTGTATATAAATTTGGTGACAAAAGAAGAGTTCGGAAACATTGCTTCATATTCTGGCGTACTGGTCGATCAGTCAGTTAACAATGACTCGCTATAGCAGAATATTCATTTTAGTGACAAAGGAATAACTGCCCTGAATGGAGTTGACGTATCTTTTCCATTAAAGTAAATTGAATACGCTGACACGCCAGGATCGCTTATTGACTGTAATGTGACAAACTGATATATTGCGTAAAGAAGCAGCAGAATCGTGCAGTAATTTGTTTGAGAGGGAATAACTGCTATCAGTTAAAGCTTGGGCATTGTGCTTTGTTCGAGGGTCAGGTGCAAGAGTCAACCTTTAAAGTGAAGGGATGAAATCTGCGGCATTTCTGACAAAGATTTTGTGTTCTGTTATACTGGTTGTCAAAGTAACCAATCTGACATGGCTGTAAATAATGGGGCATTGCAATATTTGAATTGCAAACAATGCAGCGGCAAGGGCCAAGTTTATGATACCGAACTGAATCACCGCACTGGATTTGGACACAATAACTGACTTCATTCTCAACCCTCAGTATAAATCATCTGTCGACACTGACAATATCGTGTTTTTGTCTATTCTATAGGTCACTATTTGGCAAACCTCATCCCACACATGTTCTAAGGTTAAATGGACATTTGTTTTCCCAAATTCACATGTGTGTGCCAGAAAACGTTATATATAACGTATATAATGTCGCCCCTTCTTTTAACTGACTAATATGCCGGTGGCCAGTTTTACTGAGCGCCAATATTTATGAACTAACGCCTTCAACGAGGTAGTGATGAGGAACAGTAGTATAGAGAGTCGAGAAATCCCTGTTAGACACTTGTTTTTTTTGTTCGCCTTGTTTTCTTTGCTATCTATTTCTTCCATGAACATTTTTCGAGTTTTTAAGTATCCACATGCATTAGACATCTGAATTTCTTGAAATAGCATCACAATAATTCCCCCATGATTTAACTATTCGCAGGGCTCTTGCTAAATGTAACCCCAAACGCTCACAGGTCGAAAATATTGACAATTTTTTTAAAATTCTGTAAAGCTATCTGTTTCTGGATATTAAAACGGCCTAACTTTGTTTTCTTTTCCAAAATGCCTCTGCATTGTGCCTTGATAGCAAAATACGAGCGTAACGTGCAAGATCTATGTCGTTACGTTTCGTAACTTGTGTCTAATTCCGCTTAACCCGGGGCTAGGGGCCGTATGAACCCATGTACATTAAGATTCCGATGGTGCTCATATGAACAGTCACAATCATGCGACTAGTCAAGATCATGCGTGACTGAGATATATCATTCTCTAGATGACGGCTTTACTACGAATATCGTATGCCTTAAGAATACTGATCAACGAAACCGATTTTATATTTTTGGAACATCATGGTATCTTGCCGGCGTCATTGAAAACTGTTGACCGCTTCTCTCTTGCAGGAAACAAGCCAATGTTTATTTACACTATGATTGCCTTTTGAATTTGGTGCTAATGCTATTATATGGAATACGAATAGGTCTTTGGATTATGGACGCGGATATTCTTTAATGGACGACGGTTGAATTATGAATGACGGACCAGACGCTTGTAATTCAGAAGTCATACCACAACTGGCCTAAGACAAAGTAATTAGAAAATATTGGCCGAAAAATGACTCATTGCCCCTCAAACCGAACGGATAGCGGTCCAAGGCACCGCCGCCCGCAGTCATGGCCCGAGCCATACAGAAAACTGCCGACAGTCCCTGTCCGGACTTGCTTCAGCGGAAAGCTGTACCGATAAAGTAAAATTGATCTCTGAACGTATTATATATAACTTTGAAATAACTAGGACATTCCCTTTCATGTACCATAATATTATTAGTTAACATAAGCTGTGTTTGGTCTGTATTTAAAATAAAATGATTTCTTCTTCTTCCGTCCACGTCGAGCTGTTGAGTTTCCCTCTCAGAATGACAAGTAATGTTCAACTTGATACTTAAGAAGTATGTCGTGTGATGACAAACAAAAACTGTTGGTGAGGTCGTCATTACCTTCTTCTATATCTACATCAGCGTTGTGACCAAACATATTGCCATCAGACCTGCTGAGATTGCTTAAATCGCCGTCTGTATCGTAGCCCCTGCTCTATCCATTGTCTCTGCAACCGTTCCATTCACTGTGAAGTCATCCTCATATGACGTCATCAACCGAAAATCGCATAGATAGTCAAATTTATTGTCGTATCATGCGTCGTTCTAATCAGATTAAAAATGTAGAAAAAATATTTCATGCAAAGTGAAATCTGATCTATGATTTCTGAGCACATTTGGACGAAAAAAATGTTTGGGTTTATGTTAAACAAAGTTGACAGAACTTAAGTTTTATAACTTGTGAAACCATCTATAAATCTAGCTTTACATGGTGTTTTATGCATGTTGGGATGAGTAAGTCGATATAGAAACAGGTGGAAGAGTTAGTGATAGTATATAAATATTATATTATTTGGGCCTCGTCTGCTGGAACAATACCAAATGTACTGTTTAGGTCTGCAAAGAATTCTTGTACCAAGGGATCTCGAGTACAGCAGACTTTTTATCGTTTTGACCACTCAACCACGTACTGTTCAAGTGTGCTAAGGATCATCTTCTGGTGGGCTCTTCCCACTTCCCTTATATGTGTTGTAATTTTTACCTGTATATGGCGAGATTCTACTGGTGAACGCTCCGTCTCCAAGGCCCGCCCCCTGTACAGACCTTTTGATCTTTGATATATGTTGGCATTTGTGGGAAGTTGATGCTGGGTCGACATCGGGCCTTACAGACTAGTCTTTTGTGTAAACGGCCGTCATTTTACATCTGACGACGATACAGCTCACCAATCCACAGTGTACGAGTTGTCACAGCGAAATAGCTCACCAATTACCAATATTCGAATTGTCAGAGCATTTTCATCATAGCTCTCTAGATTTGTCTCTAATACCGCTTATGCCGGTGCTAAGGGCCGGGTGGTCATATCGTTCAAATTTCCACATGAACAGGTACAATAAAAGCGTACCTGAGATACAAAACATATCACGAATCGTTAGATTCTTGGTATGTACTTTAGAATAAGTTAACCGGAGAACTATACTGTGAAGTCATGTGGCTCTGTCAGTATGTCGGCACCTCTTCCCACTTCCCTTATATGTGTTGTAATTGAGATTGATATTACTCGGCCCTCTATGCTTTGGTTCCTTCATCAAGAGTATTTTCAGGCCCATATTGCACACTCTGTCAAGGTTGCAAGTGACAATAAATTTACATGGTATATAAGTGAATGTCGGACCACTCACAGTCACAGGCATAGGCACCGGCCGTGTATTCGTTTCAGTCAAACTTGAACGCTCTAGATTAATTGAAAATATTCCTTGCTATGGATTTAACGTAATGATAAGAAATAAACGGCGTTTCGTTTCCGTGAACTGGAAATAATTGGGTTCATCATTGTAAACCTCTGGGTTGGAATTCTGCAGATGTTTATTTTGTTCATCCGGTCTTGTGGTGTTCGATTGGCGCTATTTTCGAAAATATCCTATATCTTGAGATATTTTAGTTATGATTGGTGGTATTTTGTATTCGGATGGCACAGGCTGTTGGATCCCGAGGAAGCCTAACACAACGCATACAGTATTGTATGCAAACATTCATTATGCGGATACTCAAAACACATAAAAAAATACGGAAGAAATAGATGGCAAAGGACACATACCGCATAGATATGTATCTGCTTGAGATTTCTAGACTCTCTATACTAGTATTCCTCATCAGGACCCCATTGAACACCTTAGTTCATTAATGATATCAGTGTTCAATATATATTGTCACCGGGTAAGTTAATGTCAGAAGCCTTAATACATTTTTCAGCACATGAAGGATTACATGGGGTGCAATGTGTACAATCATTGTTGATTCATCTAATACATCAGTGTATCAAAAAGGCGAGAACCGCGAGAATTCTCTTTCATACCGTAATTGCAACCCTCCTTAGTAAGCATTTTCTCCCTGACCTGTATATAGCATTCAACTGATGTATCACAAAGTTAACATGGGAAGGAATATGCGTGTGGAGATTTGGTCTGGGTGGGTATACATCCATTTATGACGATATTACTCCTGCCAGAACGAGTCTTGATACATGCCGAACAGCTTAGTATCAATTACCCAGTACATTATCTCAACTTTTTGAGACGGAGAAAGAGGGCGCCTGTGTGCATGGTCACTGCAGAATCTACGCAGTAGAATGTAGTTCAGGAACTTAGTATATCCACTTCGTATTCAATATTATTTTCTAAAGATATACTTGTAGAACAGGAATGTAATTGGCGAACAACAGCTGGTGGAGAACTCAAGCAAGTACATGTCATGTTCTCGCCACTCAGTGGGCTTTAAATTTCTTTTGGGTCCACTTTCCCTGGAATTCGTCTCGGATACAATCCTATGCACTTCGACGGTGATGGATAGAAGTACAGGCGTTATGCTAATTACGTGTTCCTGGCCCTCAGTGGGCGGTAAATGCCATTTTCGACTTTGTCCAGCCTCATGTCACTACTAGGAGGCAGGGACCGGTGGTCCTGGAAGCGAACAAACAGTACCACCCTGATAACCATTATGAAAAAGCCCCCATAGCTGAATATTTTAGAAGATATTTTTGATCATTTAGAAAGTGATCCTATAACAGCATTTTCGTTATTTGGGGATTACACTCTCTTAGAGGTCACGCCCAATCGATCGAGGCGGTTTTTCGATTAACGAGTAAAACCGATAAATATCTCGTCTCGAAGTGTCACGGTTTATCTCTATCGATTGTTGTCCCGGTTTGCTCCCGGTTTTCTCTCGAAGCACAAGATCATCTCGATCCCCCTCGAAATAATTCGACTTGCTTCGAGACTGTAATCGAGATGCCTTCAAATGAACGTTGAACAATTCGGAATGCGTATGCTCGTCATAAATATACTTTTCGGTGGCGAAATTATTCTCGACGAGCACGTATGCATTAAAACACGGATAATATATTACATTAAACATTAGTCGTTTAATGTTACTTTGTTATTTCGACTAGAGAACTGTAGTCGCATGTATTTGCTACCTGTTATCTTTAGATATCTTTATTGAAACAAATATTTAATAGAATGAAAATTATAGTACCACGTTCGTCAGAGATTTTCCAGGTATCCAAATATGAAGTAGCTTTGAAGGATCACAGGAGGGGCTGGAAATTTACTGGAAACCGGTTGATAGTAAAATCATATGTGAGCGTTGGTCTAAAGCAAGATTGGACTCTGAATTGGGCGATAATTACTTTTATTAATCATATTATTTGGTAAAATTTCTCAACACATGTTATCAGCAATAATAATGGAACGCGAGTATATTATCAATCCCGGTAAAAGTATTGTTTCAGTTTTCTTCAGAAAATCTCAATGTGTATTCATAACCAACGCAGAAGCTAGTACTTTAGAGGGAGAAATGCCATCTGAAGACACTAGAAATGCATGATTTTCAGGCAGCAAGTTAGTGAAGCTTGGGAACAATAAAAGTTTGGGTTTTTTTTCTATCCAGCTCCAGTGAATCATATTATGTGGACACAAACCACATAAATCAAGAAGTACTGAAAAATTAGAGAGATCACATTAACAAATGTAGTATATAAATTGTTTACAGGTTGAAACGCGTGATGAACTCGAAAGGGCAGAAGCATTTTTAATCCCCTACAGGGGAATATACAGGAGAAAACAACCGGATAATCGGGACCTTATGTTTGAAACTGGAATAAGAAATTTAAGGATTTCTACTATTACCGGCTTTGAAAATGCATTCGACTAAATATCACGGGAATTATAGGAAATCTAAACGATGCCTTCAATCTCAGGGCAAATATCAAAAGGCGGATCTAAACCGTTTATTAAAGTATTCAAACTTTTCTACGCACGACTGGGATGTAGCTATAGACAAGGATACCTTAAATCACAATATCTCTTCCTGAATGGAGCGGAAGTGGTACAGAAATGCCCCGGCAACTAGTACCGTAATAATATCTCTTAACGGTAGCCTGGAGCTACCGATAATCGATCATTATTCTCGGAGAACAGATGTCATAATAACCTCGTAAAATCATTTGCTACTCCGTCTTAAACTGGGAAAAATATTTACACGTTTCAAATGAAAATGCTTGGGTATCCGATCGTCATTAGGGATTTAATACTTGCAAAGCTATACAATGCTTCCAGGGAATTTCTGTAACAGTTCTGTACCAGTGAGTATTTCTGAAAAAGATTTGTTTGTAGCTGTGTGTTTCAGAGAATCTGTAGGATTCCTGGTATACTATTACGGGGTTTTAATAACAATCACCATCGTCAACTTGATCGGCAACAGTTTAGTGATTTCTACCATCATGCGACATCCAGGATTACAACATCCGTGTAATTATTACATCGTCAGTCTGGCAGTGTCGGACCTGTTATCCGGACTTTTCTACACACTATACAACCTATCTCACCAAGAGAGCTTCGGTATCAGAGAACCACTTGGTAAGTATCCCAACCTATACATCCCTTCAGAAAAATAGGATTTCGTTGGTGCTCTATTCAACGTTTCCCTCAATCTGTCTTAAGTATCATCGGGTCACACTGAAAGAGAACGAGATATACGAATGTGTATGTGTCTTGAATTGTACAAATGCATGAAGCGTGTTTTGTCTGTTACAAGCGTCTAGTCCGTCATTCATAATCCTGTCGTCGTCCATTAGAGAATATCCGCGTCCATAATCCAAAGACCTGTTCCATATTCCATATAACAGTATTAGCACCAAATTCAAAAAGACAATCACTAAAGTCGTTCACCAAAGTTCCACGTTGGTGAACAATTGTGTGCACATCAGCATGGTAAAATATCGATGATTAGGTTGCCTCTAATCGGTACCTTCAAGATCGATTCATACTCACTAACAGAAACACTAACACATCGAGTTTTCATAATCACATGGAGTGAAACAGGTTTTGTTATTGCTGTAAAGAAAAACAATTCTAAAAAAATCATTATTTTCTGCATTTTTTGTTTTCCACAATTTATATATACGTCGCATCGTGTAATCATGCTTCGAGTCATAGCTATATACTGGCCAGGCCACGAAGCTTGTCACCCACTGTTTTCTCAAGGTATGAATATCATAAATAATGTATCAATTAAACTGGAGAGTTGACCGAGCGGTCACCCAGGTGCAGCACGGACGTTCGACATCTGCTTCTTAACCAGCAAGTTGTCAGAATTAGTCCATGAGCCAGACCCCAAAATTTCATCAATTGGTACCACCTGGGGTGGCAAATTCTCATGATGATTTTTTGAAAGTCCTATATCCTTAGATGTAAAAAAAAACAAACTTTGAAAGCAATCCCAGACTCGCAGCTTAGTGGTAGTAATCACCTCTTAAATACGGACACCCGAGTCCAATCTGAGGGACCAGATTTGGGGGTAGGGGAAATATAAAGTTGAATAACTTTGCAAGTAATGGTGATATCGTGACATAAAACACTCGAAATGTTGGTAATCTGATCCTCTATATGTTGGTATCTCTTATATGCTAATATATTAAGTATGTAGGTCACCAGAGGTCAAAAGGTCACGAAATCTGACCCCTGTCTAAAACGTGACCACCTGTAGGAAAACTCCCTACAGATATCATACCAATGGGACTTTCTTAACCTAAATGGGTTCAAATGGAAGCCAAGAAGTACCCAAGTCTATACTAAGTCTAAACAAGTAGAGTTTATTATTATTAGGACTGTAGCACAGAACTGTTTTTGACGCATTTTCAAAAATGGTCTTTTTATTGCGCTAAAAACAGGCAGAGTTGTATGAAGTTGGACAGCTTGAAATTATCGCATATTTTGACAAATAACTACTCCAAATGCTAATGGCCATGTCTTAGGTCTATTCAGGGGCTAGTTAAGCTACATTTCGAGGTAATTAGGTCACCAGAGGTCAATGTCAATGATTGTCAATTATTAATTTTCTACATTTTTCTTGGGACTTTCATATTACAATTAGTGCTGCAGCATGGGTCCCAACACGGGATTATTTTCCGAGTAACTCAAACCAGCATTTTACCAATGGTAATCATATATCAAACTGATCGTTATGGTACCAGGAGTAAGGAAATGCATGATGCCAAGCTTGAATACAATTACAAACCAAGTTGTGACCTATTTTCCAGGGGGGTGAGATATCAACCGTTCTTGAATGTAACTGTACGATAAATTTTGGCTGCTGATAACCTACTCTGTTGTTATGATTATTGTGCTGCAGGTTAGAGAAGCATACCCCATATATGTTTATAAGCTTCCCCAAAATGGCTGACCATCCTCCAAGAAGAGCGGGTGACGTTCGAAAAAGGTATTGCAGGAGGGTAGGGGAGGCGGGGGTGTCTGTATGGCAATGTTTTTTTTACACAATAAGGAATTAACGTACTTCTATCGGAAAAGTGTACATTATGAGGAAGAGTACTGGTTCTCAATGGTATGTATACCTATGTGCCATACAGATGCCCATCCGCCATTTCGTACATTCCTCATCAGCTTCTTGTCATTCCTCTTGTTTATTACAGGAATTAGCATTATTATCAGAATGGCGGAATTCAGTGTTGCTGCCCCTACCAAGAAGGCCAGATTGGACATTTTTGACGTAGAATCCTGCATTTTTTTTTCTGTGTCTTTCTTAAAGAAGAATCCACCTGTCCTTCCTGACACGACGAAGCTGTAATCGTTATTTTCAGCCTGCAATCAACGCCAGGATGAAACTGGACACGTCCTACTCGAGAATAAAACAGACATCCTCGATGAAGCGAAAACATTTAGATATCACAGAGATTGTACGTTAACATATTGCAGTCGGCACCACATACAGAGATTAATTAAGCAGAGGAACAGTGGAAGCAATAGCAGTTCATCGGCTGCTTCTATCAACAGTAATCCAGGATATGACACTGCTGTTATCAGAAGATCACAATTGTCGAAATCTGCATTTGAATGGAAAAGCAATTGCTTTATTTGCGACATGCGCTGTTTTTCTTCTCACAGATATTCAGCAAGCAATGCTAACTGGTCCCTGGTAGCAACAGTCGTAGACGACACGTGTGATAATATCTACACAAAGGTTGTAGATGCAGCAGAAAAGCAAGGAGACTTTGTAATGCCTCAACGCCTTCGTGGTGCTGGACCAGATCTAGTAGCTGCAGATGCCAGGTAACACCGGTAAAAAGAATTGTTTTCCAATATTTCGAGTCGAAAAAATCGGAAAGTGCTCACATCGCTATTATCAAACAGGAGAAGGAAGAATTATATCACCCGGTTATGGTTGAGAAGGGGGCGTATCTATTGAAAACACTGCGCAGTTGCTACCAGGAGCTTGCGGTCCAAACAAACGTTAAGAATGCTTCGGCATGCACTTCACAGAAGTTAAAACACCAGCTAATTCAAGAATCGCCAGAACTCTCTTTTATACCACAGCCAGGATTGTTAAATTACTGACCTTGATCAGGGCCTCCCCAACTAGAGATCTCGGATGGACATACCAAATCCGACAATCCTGGCTGTGGTATGAAAGAGAGTTCTGGCCATTCTTGAATTAGCTGGTGTTTTAACTTCTGGGAAGTGTATGCCGAAGCATTCTTAACGTCTGTTCCGACGGCAAGCTCCTGGTAACGATTGCGCAGTGTTTTCAAAAGATACACCTCCTTCTCAACCATAACTGGGTGATAGAATTCTTTCTTCACCTGTCTGATAATAGCGATGTGAGCACTTTCCGATTTTTCCAACTCGAATTTATCTTCCATGATATATTTTGGAAGACAGTTCGTTTTCCGGTGATACCTGGCATCTGCAGCTACTAGATCTGGTCCAGCATCACGAAGGCGTTGAAGCATTTCAACGTCTCCTTGGTTTTCTGCAGCATCTTCAACCTTTGTGCAGATATTATCACACGTGTCGTCTACGAATGTTGCTACCAGGGACCAGTTAGCTTTGCTTGCTGAATATCTGTGAGAAGAAAAACCGCGCATGCCGCAAATAAGGCAATTGATTTTCCAGTCAAATGCAGATTTCGACAATTGTGATGTTCTGATAACACCGGTCTCGTCTCCTGGATTACTGTTGGTAGAAGCAGCCGATGAACTGCTACTGCTTCCACTGTCCCTCTGCTTAATTAATCTATGTATGTGGTGCCGACTGAAATATGTCAACGTACAATCTCTGTGACATCTAAATGTTTTCACTCCATCGAGGATGTCTGTTTTATTCTCGAGTAGGACTTGTCCAGTTTTATCCTGGCGTTGATTGCAGGCTGGAAATAACGATTACAGCTTCGTCGTGTCAGGAAGGACAGGTGGATTCTTCTTTGAGAAAGGCCCAGAACAAAATATGCAGGATTCTACGTCAAAAATGTCCAATCTGGCCTTCTTGGTAGGGGCAGCAACACTGAATTCCGCCATTCTGATAATAACGTTAATTCCTGTAATAAACAAGAGGAATAACAAGAAGCTGATGAGGAATCTACGACATGGCGGATGGGCATCTGTATGGCGCATAGGTACATGTATACATACCATTGAGAACCAGTACTCTTCCTTATCATAATGTACACTTTTCCGATGGAAGTAGGTCCATTCCTTATTGTGTAAAAAACACTGCCGAACAGATCCGCCCCCCCCCCTCCCGCAATACCTTTTCCTAACGTCACTCGCTCCTCTTGGAGTGTGGTCAATCATTCTGGGAAGCTTATAAACATATATATGCATCTCTAACCTGCAGCACAAAAATCAGTCATTATTCTGGCGAAGCTTATAAACATATATATGCTTCTCTAACCTGCAGCACAAAAATCATAACAACAGAGTAGGATATCAGCAGCCAAAATTTATAGTACAGTTACATTCAAGAACGGTTGACACCCCCCCCCCCAAGAAAATATGCCACAACTTGGTCTGTAATTGTATTCAAGCTTGGCATCATGCATTTCCTTACTCCTGGAACCATAACGATCAGTTTGATATGTGATGACCTTTGGTAAAATGCTGGTTTGGGTTACTCGGAAAATATGTAGAAAATTAATAATTGACAATCTTTGATCTTGACCTCTGGTGACCTGATTACCTCGAAATGTAGCTTAACTAATTCCTGAATAGACCTTAGACATGGCCATTAGCATTTGGAGTAGCTATTTGTCAAAATATGCAACTAATTTCAAGCTGTCCAACTTCATACAATTTTGCCTGTTTTTCGCGCAATAAAAGGATTATTTTTGAAAATGCGCCAAAAACAGTTCTGTGTCATTGTCTAAATAATAATAAACTACTCTTGTTTAGACTTATTATACACTTGGGTACTTCTTGGCTTCCATTTGAACCCATTTAGGTTAAGAAAGTCCCATTGGTATGGTATCTGCAGCGAGTTTTCCTACAGGTGGTCACGTTTTAGACAGGGGTCAGATTTCGTAACCTATTGACATCTGGTGACCTACATAATGGACATATTAGCATATAGAGGATCAGACTACCAACATTTCGAGTGGCCAAATGTCACAATATCACCAATACTTGCAAAGTTATTCAACTTTAAATTTTCCCGCCCCCAAAAGCTGGTCCCTCAGATTGGACTCTGGTGTCCATATTTAAGAGGTGATTTCTACCATTAAGCTGTGACTCCCGGATTGCTTTCAAAGTTTTTTTTCATCTGTGGATATGGGACTTCCAAAAAAACATCATGAGAATTTGCCACCCCAGGTGGTACCGATATCTGGTCTGGCTCATGGACTAAATTGTTTTGACAGAACGGATGTCCGCTTTCGTCAAATACCAATATTGTGTTTGCTGTCGTTTGCGCCTCAAGTACGTTTCAGCAGCATTGAAACTCGGGCAAATCTGTCAGTTCATTTCACAGACAGTACCCGATTACTAAATGGAAAATAGCGGAGTAGTTTTTCTTAAGCTTGGTTCAGACTTACCAGCGACTACATGGCACCAAATGATTGTTGCTGTTGTTGTTGTTGTTGTTGTTGATGATATACATAAACAATTGAAAATAGTTGTACTCTTCTCGAAAAATATGTTTAACACAATCCCAGTGGATATCATACAAATATCATTTATGTATCAAGTAATCGCAGTTCACACTGACTAAAGGGTCGTCCTAGCTATCACACAGATGCGGAACGGACAACTGTGCTGTCAAATGAAAGTACTTCGCCTGTAATTCAGAAGCCTTCTACAAATATTTATTGTTAATTACATTCTTATGAACTTCGTAAGAGTAAATACTCTCTTTTGTTCTGTCTGGCAGGTGACTGGACAGTCTGTAGAATACTATTGATGACGGTGCCGGGATTGCAGTTTTGTTCCGCTTACCACTTGGTTGCTATTACGGCCAGTCGGTATATAGTGATTGTGAAACCATTGGAAGCCGTCCAGTGCCTGACCTCTCATCGTCTTGTTGTCTCTCTGGTCACCTTATGGATTTTTCCATTTTCCGTCTCGGCCGGACTTTACTTGACATTCACACCATCAGGTAATCTTTAGATGTGGTCAAGAACATTGGGAGTCTATTCAATACAATATATGTTACGATCACGATTCTCCTCATGTTTTGCTTATTAAATAAAAATGTGTTGTTATAACTGTATTAGATCATTAGATATATTTATGCTCATTTGGGTAATGCAATATATGAATCGCTGATGCCCAGACTGCAATTACACCGATATCACCCACACTTGCAGACCGCTCCTCTGTCGCCCTAATTGCCCTGATCAAGGTTATTATCACCTACACTTCCAGACTGCTACGCTGTTGTCCTAATTGGCACGAATTTTAGAATAGGTCAACAAAGCTAGGTTTTGGCAACAAAATTTACAGTTGTATTCCGGGGCCAAATTCACGTTTTTTCCTGTCGTGTAAATTCTGTCCTGCAACAACGACGGCACATTCTGCTAATGTGTCTATTTATTCGAACTGGAAGTTCCTCTATTACCCTGGCGCGGTCACCATGGTGACTGTGCTATTTTTGACCTAGCTGTTGTGCTCTGCAGATGTAACTACAAGGACGTCGTTGACAATCGAATTACTCATATTCCATTATATTCCCTGTTGTCATGATCAACAAGGTAATTCAAATTCTGATACACTCTGATACACCAGATACATTCTGCAATCAAATACAATTTCTGGTTGCAGAGTACTAGATTTGAATTCTTCTCTCAGTCATTCGCCACCACTTTTTTCTTGAACTCATTTAAATTTGCTGCGCGATTTGTTGACGTTGTTGCAGAAAAACTTGAGATCACGTTCTACCGAACATTTCATTTTTCCTGCAAAACATTCTGATATTATTTATGGGGTGAATAGAACCTACACCTCGTTACTCTATAATATTCGAGTAGTAATTTTCATTTGTTTCTCGACAAAGGCTGGCATTAAGTGAAAATTTCTACTCTCGGTGGAGATCCTCTATGTACCAGTTTGCACCTCTCATTTGTTGCCTTAATTGCACCCCAGATAGTGTCATCTATCAATTCTTATCCTCTCCTATGTTGTCTGAGCTTCGCTTCGCTTCAATTCAATATAATTCATTCTTTCCACCTTCTGTTACCAGTGCGTTTCTGATCTCGGTTCCACATGTCAGCGTCCAGTGACGAATGGTCATTCCATATGTAATTCTTGATTCTGGAACTTCAAAATGATTTTGCTTCGACATACAAAACAGCACGCCAATTGTCCAAAAACCTGATAACGTAGGCCCCCTACATCAATGACAATAAAATCCCAACTCTATCCCTTGATGCAATGCAGGTCCCCGACATCCATGACAATTATGCAATTCAATTAGCCTGTTACCTCCCTCATGTAACATGACATCAACTTAATTGCCAGCGCGAGGTTCTGGCACAGTCGGAAAAGCAAGCTTTAGTTTGGTGTATCGGGTTACATATAGGACTTCACGTCTTGAGGCACATGTACTTTGCGTTGACAATAACAATTTAATTGGTTTCGTGTTACATAAGCGTTGTTAGATTTCTGGATAACTGTTCACGTGTCAAGCAGATGAATGAATACACAATTCGTCACGTGATTGAGAGATAAATAAGTCATCAGGGTTTGGGATCATTAACCTAGCGTCATTAAACGTCAACGATTGTCTCCGACTTCTTCAGTAAACTATTAAATCCAACTCCTTTGCGAATAACTCAACCATTTGCTGCGTATTCGCTGGGCGCAACGTGGGTGGAGTAAGATCGCGAGACCGAAATGTTGCAACAACGCAGAATCCGTTCTCGTGGTGTGTGTCGAGAGTGATTATGAATCTGATGCATAAGGAATGTTTGGCCGGATACTATAGGCACCAGTATCCAAATGAAAATAATATACGAATTTGAATAAATACAAACTAGTTCCTTGCAACAGAGAATGGGCAAAAACCTCTTCCACTGTCAATCGCAGTTGTAAAACAAGACTTACCTGATGGATTCGCGCTGGATTTTCCGGTGCCTGGCAGATTGTCCTTTCAGTTATGTAGCAGAAGAAATGTTTTGTCATAGCCTGCATTCAAGTCGTCCTTCGGATCTCACAGCTGGTGCGATCAATTTTGTTTAGATGACTCCGTCCGCAAACAAGAAAACTAAATTTATATAATTAAGATCATTGTACTATATTATTAGAATTTAATCATATATCTGTCTCGTTGTCAAATGATATACATTCCTAATTCTTGCTTCCAGCGGATTACCCAGGGATATGCCGTTATGAGTTGATCTTTACACTTTGGCACATATTCGGGACGACGATGTTCGCCGTGGTGACGCCTTTACTGATCATGATCTATCTGTATGTCCGAATCACCAGCATTGCCAGACGACAGGTAATAACAACATCAGAAATATATTATAAAATCTACCAAGTAAAGGACAAATAAAGGGGTTTCGTGTATATAGGTAATATGTGTAAGCTGATATTTGATCGCTACTGAAAATAATAAATTTCTAGCGTCGGAGACACCATCGCGTCATCGATTTAGCGCTGCGTCAATCCTTCTTATTGCCCACAGTATCACAAAGACCATTGTTGGTTTCACAAAAATTGTATTAAACTACTACATCGATATATTTGGTCTGTGCGATAGGAAAAAAAGATTACAAAAGTCGCCCGCTCTTCAGACGATACGTGCCATTGGATACTGGCCGTTTCATGACAAGTACAGGCGCCAGAACCCACATTCAAAATTCCGTCGTCCTCCTCAAAAGAAGTTCCGCGTCAATAATCGAAATAAATTCCATATATGCATGAAATGAACATACTGCAGGAGTGTAGCGGTCAACAGTTTTGCATGACTACCTGCAGCAGGACATCGTGATGTTCTTTACATACATGTATACTCATTGTCACTGACCGGTATTGTTTATCAGAATGAATTTTCCAGTCGTTTTCTAAGGTATGATCTTTCTTTCTCGGTCACGCTTTGATCATGTTGTTCATTTGAACACCATGGAGATGTAATACACATGATATTCAAACAACCCCTGGTTAGAATTACGCGAAACATAGCGCCAGAGATCTTGCACGCTATCATCGTCTTTTGCCGTCGGTGACCATTTAGCCGTATAGCAAAACAGACATAGTTGATAGTTGTGAATCATTTAGCAGACGTATTGTATACTTATTAAAATGTTTAACGTGAATAGGTATTTTAAAATGGTGACGAAAACAGGAGGCCGACCTACTCTTTTTTCTTTAAAGAAAATATCGTCATAGATGAAGTCATCATTTTTGCGCGACACTGAAGTGTGCATTTTGGTCTGCCCAATATTCACTTCCGGGCACGGTTAAGTCTGTAGCGATCAACCATCAGTTCTCATATGCCCGTTTGGGGGAATGATAACGTTCAAGAGGGTGGTACTATGGATATCAGTTAGTAACCAGGGAAAGGAATTGTCATACTGTCAAAAACGTGCGATCGTCCTTATTATACTATTACACCTACCGTGGCCCACTCGCCATGCTATGTCATATACAACATCTGAAAAAGGTTGTCTCCCATTTTGCCAGATAGGTTCTACATGGCAGAAGGGGAGAGAACCCTTTTTGGAAGTTGATATCGGTTTGTGTTATTTTAAATGCGTATATGTTTATGCGTACAATGGTAAAGATGGACGTTTCACTAGATCAGAATAAAACACGCGACAAGCCCATCCACGATACAGAGTAAAAATGGATATTATATCATACTAAGTGCGATGTATTCAGCACCCATATCCAAATATGTGAAATAAATAAGAAAGGAAAACCTTGATAAATCCGTCATCGAAAGACAACTTCGAACATAGTATTCTATTTCTATTTTAGGCAAAAGTTATCGCTGCATTAGAGACAGTGTCTTCCAGAGGAAGCGAGTCGAGCAGACAGCACATTATGAAGAGGGAGAGGAAATCGACAAAGATGGTCGCAATGCTTCTGGGATTCTTCGCGATAGGCTGGGTCCCCTTCTGTTTGTTTGTCATTGTGAACTTAACCTGTCGGTCGTGTGAAATCAGCGAGTATATCAGGTTTGGATTAATTTCAATCGCTTAAGTGAAAGATTTGTAACATAAGTGATGGCCTTATTTCTATTTTATGTCGGACTACTGTAAACGTAATCACAATTACTCAATCATTCCCGGATTTTCATAGCGGTAAAGATTACTTGACTACTTTTTATATGTACATGTAAGTAGATATATTGTGTTTCGAACGATTCCATGTCATAAACAACATAAATGAAATAGAAATATGTTATTCGTGACAGGATTCTGAAGAGCAATATCGTCAAATTATGACAACTATTAATATTCACATAACTTTTGTACTTACAGAGCCAGTGTGCGACTTTTACTTCATTTGAATTCAGCGGTGAATATATTTATTTATGCTGGACGCCTAAGGGAATTCAGGCTGGCTTTGAGTAAGGACATGTCAAATTTGCTACGGATACTTCATTTTGAATCTTGCAATAAAGTCAACACATCGGACACAATTAGTGGTGCACACTGACGGGAAATCTGATCTCGACTACGGAGAACACTAATGATTGTACGGTCCATACAAGTAGTCATGATGGACAGGCCAGTTCGTTTTTGTGTGGATTAGAGAAAGTTGAACGAGGTAACTACCAAAGACACACATCAAGTTTAATGAATATACGACATTTTGGATGCCTTGTGTGGCTCTTGATGATACAGTACTCCGTGTGTGGGTATCGACAACTTATAAAATCACAAAGGATAAGTAGGAAGACTTTCAGATCTTTACGGGCACTCTGTTAAAAAATCGGCAGAGTCTCTGACATTGACTGGTATAGTTATCATTCAAAGGCCAGCTTAATGGACGTTGCTCTTCGACTCTTCACTTTAAATATAGCGTGTTTGCATGAGAAAGAAAATTAAATTTTGGAATCGTTATTATAAAAAAAAGGTATCGCAATATTTTGCCGATGCCTGATGTAGGCTCACTCATTCCGTTGATACACATTTTCTTGGTTAGTTAATGTTTCGTAATGTTTCTGTCATCACATCCTTATCTCAGCTGCGCTCCAAATTTCTGACCGTTTATTTAAATATATCGTGCTATAAATTAAGAAAAAATATCGAATTAAATTAAATTGAATGCTAGATAATTTAGCTACAATATAATATAAATGTAACCCGATGCATGATTCATATACGTTTGGCCATATTTGAATATACACAAGAGATATCATAGCAACTAACGGTTAGCGTGTTTATGGTAAGGTTATGTTGATTCAGTTAATGGGCGGATTGGGTGTACGAAATTTAGAGTAAATAAAACCCAAACAAACAATTTGGAGGAACTGTTTTCTTCACAACACTTAACTACAAAACTGGTCCATGAGGGACAACTCTGGCTGGGATAACACGTTTCATCGTCCCTTTTGTGAGAAAACATGTTAACTCACTGAATGAAATAAATGGCATATAGCAAAATTCTTTTACTGTTCCAGCAATCAGTACTCTTTCAATTCTCACGCAGTACGGTCCGGTCACTTTCGCCATAACATTAATCATGTTGTCGTTAGGCATGTGTATGCTAACTCTTAACGTTTAAATAAAAAAAATATGATGAAATCAGATGATGTCTTCTGTGATTATTCAGAATCTTTTCCAACTTGAAACAAGAATTACAAACGAATATTGAGTTCGATCAGATAATGAGATGTGGACTGAAAATTAACTGCCAAATTTAGAGAAATAATTTACACCCTCCTGTTAATGTTTCACATATTAACTGAAAACAAAATTCGTTCACTGGCATTTCCACCACACATCCACTTCTTGTTGTTTGTGTCATGTCACTCGCGGTTCGCGACGCGTCACCCACGGTTTACGATATACGCCTTGATGCAAATGACCTTTCCGATACCACATTAGCCGGAGTTGTAGAACACGTTGGATTTGGCAGTAATTGCCTTGTTTTCGCCAAATGTCCAGTAACTGTTATGATCACAAGAGCCTGCATTATCTGTTCTGTCACAGGCCGAAATGTCTCATTTGTCTGACAAAGATGTCTTCAGTTTCTTTGGTAGACTTTCCACTTTCAGTTCGAACAGGCGAGCGTATGACTGTCGAGCTTTTCTCTCTTTCAGCTTATCCTTAACACCGGAGGATGTTTTCGGGTAAAGCAAACTTTTCAATATAGGTACAAGTCCTCTTGTGCATCTGCCAAAAAAGACGTTGGGCAGACGAGTAAACAACTCCCTCTGTTGGAGTGTTCCGAAGCTCTAGTACCACTACTGTCTTAGGGGCCGTTCCCATTTAACGTTCGTTTTTCCATGGTTTAAACCATTTCGTTTAAACCATGCCACGAACGATGGGTGTATCGTTGGTTCGTTTTTTCAAAAAAACATTGAAAAAACGAACGAAGAAAAAACCATTGCGTTCGTTCGATGGTTTTCTATAGAGTTTCTAAGGCTGTGACTTGCTGGAGAAAAAACGATCGAAAGTAGTTCCGCCTGAGTGACGTCACACTAAGACACGCCCACACACTGCGTGAATGATGGCAGCTCATACGTGTTGGCTGTTAAACCGTCGATAACAGGCCTACCGGTATATACCCGGCACCGTATTAAACTGACCACGGTGTGTGTGCGTTCTGACGAGGATTTATAAATATAATCTATCATGGACTATTCAGTGTTGTAACCCAAACACCGGGACTGCTGATTTAATGACGAGAAGCCGTACACATGATCATTCTGTTCAGAATATTTCAACCTAACTCAATTCATTCTGTTCCGATAACTGGTTTATATAGTTTGTCTTATTTTCTCAAATACATGTATGCTGTCGGCATCAAACAAATAACATATATAATGTTAATATTATTAACCCATGTGTGGCCAGTGTACTATCTGATTGTTTTAATATTGAACTTTTCTTTCTATCTAAAACAGGCAATTGAAGAAAAATGGGTAATGTGGATACTTGTGAAAATAAAAATAGGGTAGCATGAAATGCAGGGATTTGTGAAGAATTGAATGCCTATTTTCGATGTCAACACAATTCAGTGTTATTCTTAAAATAAACATTTTCATTTCAAAGTTATTAATCATTTGAAATGCCATCATGCCATGTATTTTGCGATACATACTGGAATATTAGAGTTCAAATAAGCGTGGCTTGAATTTTAAAGCAAAATTTGTCTATCTGGCCTATGCATGTAACGGCTCACATGGCTCAGTGAAACGGAATATCGCCGAGCTCGGGCGCTCGTTGGTTAAACTGATATATGACATATGCCCTCACTAAAGAGAAGACCATGCATGGGAGGTGATGAAGTGTACGAGATTTCTGCATGTCCAGAATATAATTACATATGTTGTTCTGAAAGTATATCAGAATGAGAGAAAATCTGTATTAATAAATATTTATTTGACAGCAGCTTGACTAGATGCTTCGTTAGAGATTCCCCCGTTATTCAGACAAATGATGACATTGAAGACCACATGATGGACTGGTAATTCGACTGAAATTGTATTTTAAGGGCCGCTTCCCATACGGATTTCGCGGCCCATCAACTCAATGTTTTATTTACATTTCACGATACATTTCTTAGTTCATTTAAGATCTTTAAAATATTAAAATAAATAATTAAATAATAAATAAAAATGAGAGAGCAGAGGGAGATATAAATAGAAGTAAGGAAGAATCGGCTAATTCACTCGAAACCGCAGAATTTTAAAATGAACGCTCGATTTAAGTTTTTGAGCACTCCATGTCAGCGTCCTCATGGACAAAGTAGTACCGTTGATAGTAAAACGTGTGTGACCGTAGGTCCAAAACTTCATTGCGCCCTGAATTACTTTAATTATTTGGTTAATTTGCTGGACACAGGAAATCAGCAACAAATAATACAAGGTAAGCATATTATTAAGGCACGCCTGCTAACAATGTTGTTTGAGTTTTTTCTTTCAAAGAAATTAATCCCTCCGACCCCTCCACTTCGCTGTTTTCTTAAGTCGACGGTTTTTCACAGACCGACTATGGTGTGACGTGTGAATCATCAACACCTCCAATTTCAATTGTCGAGCAGTCTTATAATCTCTTTCTTTGAACTTGTTTTGATATCTTTGGCAGAGAATTCATTTACGGGAAGTTCATGTCGAGTTAATTTGGGAACAATCGGGCCTAACTGAGAAGAAAATAAATACAATAATATAGATTCATGGAAATAAAAAAAACGTTAAAACTTTTCAATTCCAGTTAATAGCCTTGTGTCCGGTTTACAATTATTAGAGGTCAATAGCCGCGTGAAATAAACATCACTAAAGACTGAGTTGAATTTGCAATCAACGCCTCTAAGTATTACCCGACATGAAACTGATTGCTTCACACAGTGAAACTAACAACGCGCTCCGCCAATGGCCGACATATACAAACAACTCTTTAACCGGAAGGTAAAGAATTCATATTATTTTCTGCGATTCAGTATCAACAGGTCATTTATGAAGGAAGGTTCACCTGTCTGTGTCATTAACACAAATGACATGTCGATTTATTTCCAAAATCGACCGTAGTTCATGTCTTATTTCGCGTTATGACGTTAAACACTCTATGGCTGACGGTTATGTTCTATGTATTCTGCAAAAGAGGCAAAGAATACCCTAAATATGTCATTTATTCCGCGTCGGATATACAATCAATTATCCAGGTAAGAGAATATAATTCAAATATATATTCATTATAGATAAACGAAACGTTTTATTTCAATTGGTTTAGGAAAACCTCAGGACATGGACATACCGATTAAACGTTCAATAGTATGGAAGAAAGACGTTTCGGGAAAAAATCTTTGTCGGGATTCCATTTTGGGCCGCGAAATGCGTATACGACAAGCGGCCCCAAAATTTGGTGCCCGCACAACACTCCGATCGTCTGAGAAGCTACGAAACGGCCAAAGATACGGACATTTAGAAACCGGGACCCCCTTCCAGATTACCAATAAATTTCATGTCCATTTTGAAAACCGGGACGTTTCGATCGAAATAGAACGGGGAGAAAACCGGGAGGCGTCACCACGGGCTGGTGTATCGTTTGTTCCTACACGTACATATAGCTATCAATATAATAGACTCTCTATATAATCCAAATTCAGATAACAATAAATAATGCGATCGGGGATTGGCAAGGAGATAGCATTCAGCCATTTAGGACGAACCGAATAATCAGTGTCTGACGCGATGGTATCGGCTCAAACCGGGGCAAAAACCTGTGCATTACTTTCTTTTGTCTTCTAATTATGCAGCTGAACTTCAACATCTAGTTACACGTAAAAGTAATTTACTGCCTGTCCAAACGTCAGAGAATTCGGCGTTGAATTAACGGATTCTTTTCTCAGTGCCCACGGAGATTGCGTTATCAGGTTGGATAATGCGAACATCACGTGATTGTATTATTGCGCATTCGTTTTCCAGCGAACGATCGAACGATGGCAAACAAAGAAGGAAAAAAACGCAATGGTTTTCTGTAAAACGAACGACTTCGTTCACTGGCGAACGAACCAATGCGTTTAATGGTTTTTTCAATGGTTTTCCACGAAAATCAAAACGATGGGTGTGGAACGACTTGTTTTTTTTCCGAGATTTAAACGAACGAAGCAGAAACGTTACTTGGAAACGCTACCTTAGTAGTTATCGTTCGCTTCAAGAGACTATTAGCATATTTAACCGCTTTTTCTGTCCGCGGCTGAGATACTGAGGTTACATCCGAGAATCCAGCGTATCCTCGGTTCTGAATGTTAGGTGCCGAAAGAAGCTTTCCTGTAGGGCGATATGGTTGATTTTTAGTCGCCAGACGTCGTTCGCTCTTTGTTCATGTCACTCGATAAATATATGTATATTTATTGTTTGGGTGGGAAATTTAAGCCGTACGACGCGGGCATTGAAGATTAGTTTATCTGGATATTCTTGCATTAATCAGGTTACCCAATGTTGAGGCGTTTATTTCATCAAACGTCCACGATGCTCATCCATTAACACCAGATGAGTTGCTTGAGCTGATCTGTCATCAAAGCTCCCGAGCTAGCGTATCTAATTTCGCGTAAGCCGGTGCTTGGGGCCGTGTGGATACATCAGAATCTCCACATCAACAGCTGCAATAAAAGCGCGGTTGAGATACTAAGGCTACGTCCGAGAATCTATCTTATTCTCGGGTCTGTATGTTAGGTGCCGATGCAAGCTTACCTGTAGAGCCGTATGGTTGCTTTTAAGTCATCACGACGTCAATTTTTCCCATCACTTGCATATCGCTCGAATTTAACGTTAGATTGTGGAAATCTTTGCGAGTTCGTCACAAGTTTAAAGTCATAGTCCCGTGCGAATGCTTGCTATTCATTGAAATCAAAAGGAGTTCCATTGTCAGACATCCTTCCTTTGGTATACCATGTCTGGCAAAAAAGGTTTTCAGTTTATAGATGACATCTGTGGCCTTCACACGTCAATACGTTCCACATCGAATTGGTGCGAGAAATCTACTCCGACACACACGATGTAATGCTTTCCTTGGAGTTTGAAGGAATCACAGTCCACACTCTCCCATGGTCCCCCTGGAATCTCATGGGAGGTCATCGGTTGTTCTCTCAGATGCGTGCTGAACGGTTCTCAGTGTCATGATTCATGTTCTGCCAGAATACTACTTCACGCTCGCGACGGATGGTGCATTGTATACCTTGTACACTTGTATCAGTTGTATGCTTTGTGAATTGCATGTAGCGTGGCCCGGATCTGGTTGAACATACTATCTGGAATCACCAGATGTTCGCCTTTAGATACAAGTCCCGCTTGTACGACGAGTTCGTCTCGAAATGTGTGAAATTGTTGTAGCTTTGGTGATAGACTATCGAATCTGACCAGCCATCTTGGATCACTACCATTATTTGTTTCATGGTGTGATTTTTTTAACTTAGGCTGTTTCGTGTTGATATTTCGCGAAACAGCACGACTCAGAGTCCGCGACAAACATCTCCACGCCCAGTTTCGTAGTCGTAATGCTGTAACAGTAACAACGTGTGTTGTAAACGCTTAGGTGCACACATCAATGCCTTCTTCTGTATTGGGAACAGTGGCACGCAATCTGATTCCACAATGACTTTACGTCCATAGACGTATGTATAGAATTTTCCCAAATAAAAGGCTACTGCAAAACCCTCTTTTTCTATCTAGGCATATCTTAGCTCTGTCTCAGTCAGTGAAATGGACGTGTGGGAGACTGGTTGACCTTCTTGAAGCAGCCGTTACTTTTGATTTGCTTAGAAGAATTACTTTGCACAGCTTGATCCCAGAAGAATGTTGCTTCCTCACAAAACAGGTGGCGTATCGCAGGATTCTAACCTGTTGTCCATGTAAACGCATTTAGGGAAAGGTATTGCGCCACTATTTCTAGAAACTCTGGCGTTGAATGTATGTGGATATTGTAAAACTCGAAATGTCTTACGGAAGGACTCGATGCTAAAGGTCACACACCGTACAGACATGTATCCACATGGGATTTCTCGACTCTCTATAGTATAATCCCTCATCAGGACCTTGTTGGCCGTCTAAGTTCATTAATATTTATCTGAGTTCAAGAAAACTGATCGCAGATATATTAATTTCGGAAGCCATAAAGCATTCTTTAGCTCTTCTACATACAAGAGATATCATTCATGGGATGTTTCAATGTTCATAGAGTTGCTTGAATTTAGCAACACAATATATCAACAGCATATAGGTATTCCTGTGGGTACTAATTGTGCACCGCTGTTGGTTCAACTATATCTGTTCTCTTATAAATATGACTATAAACCGATCCATTCAAAGACCATTTCTTCACCAAACGCTATATGGACGATCTGTATAATGGCTATATAAATGACGTATGGAAGTATATATCCACCTCCGCTGGATTTGAAGGAAACTACAGATAGCCCTACAGGCACATCATATTCAGACCTATATATCTATTAAAATGAAGCAGGCCTTCTCTCTCGTCGACTTTATGACAAAAGAGCTGATTAAAATTTCGACATCGTAAACTATCCCTTTTCTGGATAGTAATATTCCAGTGGGACCTGCACATGGCGTATACATATCTCGCCTAGTAGCATTTGCTAGATCCTCTTTTAAATTTAAAGATTTTAATCAACGTCACAAAACATTATAGCAGAAACTTATAAAACAGGTCTATACCACCTAGCGCCTCCACTCAAACTTTCTCAAATTTGACGATACATATTGCATGCTTATTGCAAAATACGAGCTTATCGTACAAAATCTATGGCGTTACGTTTCGTAACTTGTGTCTAATTCCGCTTAACCCGGGGCTAGGGGCCGTATGAACCCATGTACTTCAAGATCCTCATGTGCTCATATGAACAGGCACAATCTAAGCGTGACTGAGATACATCATTCTCTAGACAATGACTTTACAAGGTATGGTATGGATTAAGAATACTGATCAGCGATACGGATTTTATAATTTTGGAACATCATGATGTCTTGCCGGCATCACTGAAAACTCTTGATCGCTTTTCGCTGTACACAATTATTGCCTTTTTGAATTTGGTGCTAATACTGTTATATGGAATATGAAATAGGTCTTTGGATTATGGACTCGGATATTCGTTAATGGACGACAGATGAATTATGAATGACGGACCAGACGCTTGTAATTTGGCCGGACCGGGTTCCAGTTTATCCTCAGTAACCTGATGACCTATGTAAGGAACTGATTTGCATGTGTAGTTGAACTTATCTTGAACTTGTTCAGATGAATATCCGATTCCTCTCAACGTTGTACGAATTTGCGAATCATCTTGTCATTATCGCGTTCTGCTTTCCTAGTCAGTTTCATCTTCACTCCATATCACGATGTCGTCTGCGACGGCCTTAACGCCGGATAGGCCTTTCAACGTCTCGTTCACACGTCTTTGGAAGCCTTCCGAAACAGGCGAGATATCGACAGGGCCATTTTGTTCCACTTGAACCGGCCCCATAGGCTGGAAAATGAAGCGATAATACGGCTGTCGTTGTCCAGCTGCGCATGCCAAAAACCATTATTTACATTTGATTCAAAACGTATGATCATATGTCAATATACAGAAGCGATATCATAGCAACTACCTTTTAGAGTTTTGATGGTAACGTTATTATAATTCACATAATAGGCAGATTTGTTTGTACAAATTTAGTGTAAATAAACACCAGTATAACACTTATTTTTACTATATTGATTTCCATTATCAATGGAAATAAATCCTTTACCCGTTGCATGTGGTATGGGAATGCCCCACGCCATTAAAATAACATGTGTTTTTTTCGTCGGGTAAATTATCAAAACTTGAATTTAAACATACTATTTTTTTTACATTTTTGGAACCATAATTTGCACCTTCTTGGGTTCCCACCCAACACCGTTTTCATGCATGTTATTTAGGTTAGATATAAGTAACATATGGTTTCCTATTTTTAAAATTCCACCTTTCTGCATGCTTCTCTACTTTATAATAGTTGGCCGAGTTATGCTTAACTATCATCTTGGACTACAAGGAACAGAGCATTACATTTTTTGTATTTTCGATCTCTCCTAGCCAGTTGCAACAACATGAGGAAGTCATCGTGTGTAGTACCGGTGTGATGTTTAAGAGTGTCCTGGGAATCAGTGTCCCTTTTCATATCCTTTTCTATTGCAACTAAGGACAGACACTTATCTGCAATGTGGAGAAAAATGTCCTATCAGGATTAAAAGATAGAAACCGGGCACTCGTAACCACTGGACATTCTTGACCTCCAAACCGGGCAGAGTGTTTTGGTTGATTTACCATTGAACGAATTAATTTCCTTTATGCATCTCAGTCTTTGGATGGTTAATTCCTATTCTTATTTCTCGGTGAATTTCTTGAAAAAAGGTACAGAGAAAAGACACAGTAAAGCTTCTAAACTAACGGCAAATGCTTTTGAATGGTTTTCGAAATTTGGAAGTGTGTCAGATAGCATGTGTAAGGAATCGCTGCATATATTAGATTTTCATATGCAACAAGATCTAAAGAAAATGTGTTTACTTGCCCGTGATCAGAAGTTTGATCAACGATTATATTTTTGGAACATCATGAGGTCTTACCGGCATCAGTGAAAACTGTTGACCGCTTTTCTCTTGCAGGAAATTAGCATATGTTTATGTATACTATGGTTGTCTTTTTGAATTTGGTGCTAATGTTGTTATATGGAATACGGAAAAGGTCTTTGGATTATGGTCGCGGATATTCTTTCATGGACGACGGCTGAATTATGAATGACGGACCAGACGCTTGTAATCAAAACTATTCCTATATATATTTTTCATGGAGGGATATACAAGTAGTCTCAATATGAGCTTTGTTTACCGACGGGACTTAAAACGTCTCACACCCTCTTAATTTCCTTATCGTAAATTCAATCCCACAAATCCCTCGTCGAGATATTTATTTATCAGAGGAAAGTTATCATCTATTATCTTAAATAAACTATAGCGACATGTGAGGCAGCAATCACCGGTGATGGCATTGATCACGCGGTTAAATCTCTCCGCGCACAGCACTGTAGATGCCGGTCACCACTGTTGTACTCTTGTTTGAGCAAGTTTTTATTCGATCTGTTTGGAATTTGTTTTAATGAATGATTTAGAACACTACGAACATAATGGTAGGTTCTTTCGGGGAAAAAATAGTTCAATTTAGTATCGAAATTAGGTTAATTACTGTTGGGACCTTTTAGTCCCTTTGGTTAATATCATATTTTCCGAAATGGAACAAAAATTAATGACAAATTTGTACAGATTACGAAAGTATGAAAAGCACAATTGATTGTCGAGACACATTGAAAGGCCTAATATACCTGTTATGCGGTAATCGTGCTAGTCTCATCTGTTTTCCTCTGTTTCCAAGCATCAGACGGTTCGATACCATAACAACTAAATACATCATTGTGTTTATAGCACGCATGTAGTTCGATATTTAGCCAATTGTATTGGATATTTCACTTAATTAGCGAGGCGCATTACTGCGAGCATATGCTCTTGTGATACTGTTATGGCGACTTGCTTATAAGCGTCTAGTCCGCCATTCAGTATTCAACCGTCGTCCATTAAAGATTTTCCGCGTCCATGATCCAAAGACCTAATTCTTATAACAGCATTATTAAAAAAATTATAGTATACATAAACATAGGCTAGTTTCATAAACGACTGAATTTGCTCAGTCCTTTCGAGCCCTTTCAACTCAAAGTTTCGAACATTTTGTTGAAGACACTTTTCCACTGGGAAGATCCCCGATATGATATTGAATAATGTCTTTTATTACGTTCTCAATGTCTAATGTGCCATGAATTTGCAGGAAAAAGCTGCATTTCTGGAATCGTCGGGTTTCAATTCAACCGTCGGGAATTTTTAGTCCCGTCAACCGAGTTGATATTATGGCAACCACTGTTGTTTTCACCAAAAATCACATTTTGTTACCCAATTTGTGGATGATACTCGATGAATTTCGGCGTAATTTATATTTTTCTTATAGCAATAAATAAAACAGGGTTCAAGGGTAGACTTTGACGTGGAACAGCTGAATTTGACACAAGTCTCCGAGCATGGCTCAAAGTATGAAGTATATGGCAAAACTAGCCTTTCCAGCCACCCCAGTTGGCCTTAATTTTGAGTTCACTCATGATTCTGTGTAAATAACGTTGATAAGTTGAAAATGGTAAGTTGAAAATGGTAAGTTGAAAATTTAGCTAGGTTGCTTGGTGGGAAATCCGGCATCCGTACATTCGTTCCATTGAAGAGGTTAACAAAACAAAGGAGCAGATAACTGTTTCTATAGACATGTTAAAGGAATCCATTTATCAACTCATTTTTCTGCTTATTAATGATGCTATGTGATTATCAGCAGTCACCTTTCCACTAGACCTACGTTGTCATGCAATTTTGTCTTATTTTGAATAACAGAAACTTTCTGTCAAAATAGTGGTTAGATCGGACATCGTTAGATTCCCTTGGTTAAGAGGAATTACCACCTGGCTTGCTTATAAATATAATCTACCTTTGACATTATTACTCAGAATACTTTGACCATGAATTTAAGCTCTTTCATCCTCTTTGTGTTGACCTGGACAACACAAATGACCCTTCAAGAAGATTTGTGAAACTAAACTCAAGGTATCAGGCACACAAGAAAGGATATTATAAAAAAGATTGTGGCGATAACTCTTTCATATGTGCTAAACCAGTCACAACTGTCAGATTCTACCTCCGAGCTTGCTAGTTAATTTGCAATAATTGAAAGCTATCTTCAGATAAAACACGCAACTGATTCGCGCAAAATAGAATGATTAATTTTAGTTACTGCTGAATTAATTTGTCGAACTTGTGTAAATTCAAATCAAGTCCACCTTGATCGACTTGATGGAGATAGCACAAAAAGCGATTCATTTATTATAGCTAATAAGAGCATATGTCCAGTCAAACTAACCAGTCAACAGGTGACTTAATGTGTATTATCTACAGACATAATTAGGTTATCTCTCAGAAGTAACAGCAGAGTACATCTACTGTAGTACAACATGCAGGCACAAATCTCTATACAACTTCCACTGTAAAATAATTACAATATCAACAAGGCTAGAACGCAGTATATCTATAAAGATTCTGGAGCATTAAGATATTCTGACGCGGGGAACATGTAAAGTTATCGAGTCTTTCTGATTATTGCCTTGGAATAATTTGCTATTGGGCTATCTTTGTTCGACAATTCAACGAAGAGAAGTACAAACTCATTTGCAGTCGACGATATATGAATTTCCATAGATAAAAATCGTGAAAGTGTATTTTTCATTTTTAGCAAGACAGTATGCCCTATTGTTGGCGTTACCAGCTCAAAAAGCGACTTCGATGACCTGTTAATTTTTGCCCAAAATGATTTTGCGTCCCTGAACACATTTTCTAATATTCTTGAAATCAGGGATAATCCATGTGGACATGCCATACTTGTAAGGTAAGATTAGATAAATACTTACTCGGTAAGATAACTACACTCGGGAAGCAGTGATGACACCGTAACGTGTAAATACTGAAGCCGAGCTGGGTCTGTAATCTCAAAAGAAAGGGACCGCACTGTCCAGAGCTTCATCCTGCTGTATCTCTCAAAAGTAATGGGAAATATAAAGCAGGAGACTGTCATCACATCCTAGAACGGACTGTATACTTCCCCGGTAATGCCGTTTGGTATGAGTAACACCCATGATACATGATTTCCGAGAAGATTATTCTCGCTCTGGTGACGGCATCACAGCTTTTACGTGGGCAGCCTTGGATTAAAATTGAAGCTGTCTTCCCGGGCCTCCTTACTGAAGAGGATTACACAGATCCAGGCAATGTCGGTGTAGTGTGGGACTTCATCTTCTCTGCAACTTATATTACTGCAACTTGATTCTCAAGAACACGACTGCACAAGATGCGCGAATGAACCAAGATGTATAATTTCGCCAGGCTCCATCATGAACAAGCATCTCTTATTCTCATGCAACATTTACTAACACAGAATAGTTTGAACTTGTTGAAATATAATTTTCAAGATCTACAATAAAAACGTCTCATCATGTCCTTAATGAAATCTTTGAACTCAGCTAGTGGACCGGCGTAAATAAAAACGTTAGTGGCATTGTTCATCAGCAGCAATAACCGAACAGATGCTCTCTAATTAAAATAAACAACAACGATTAAAACGTTTGCTTTAATATAATAATGAATGGGCGATTTTAACGCATACGGTACTGCCAATAAGTAATATAGCCCTTGATATTGCACCATTTCAGCTATGCGAAACATAATTTCTTATATTCAAATGTCAGACGCCTTCACAGTATAGTCTTCTGGTTAACCAATTCTAAAGCACATACCAAGAATCTAACGATTCGTGATATGTGTTGTATCTCAGGTACGCTTTTATTGTACCTGTTCATGGGGCAACTTGAATGACATGACCACACGGCCCCTAGCACCGGCATAAGCGGTATTAGATACAAATCTAGAGAGCTATGATGGAAATGCTCTGACAACTCGTATATTGGTAATTGGTGAGCTGTGTCGCTGTCACAACTCGTACACTGGGGATTGGTGAGCTGTATCGTCGTCAGATGAAAATGACGGCATTTAACACAAAGACTAGTCTGTAAGGCCCGATGTCGACCCAGCATTAACTTCCCACAATATCAAAGACCAAAAAGTCTGCAAAGGGAAGGGCTCTCGAGGACGAAACGTCCACCAGCAGAATCTCGCCATATACAGGTAAAAATACAACGCATATAAGGGAAGTGGGAAGAGGTGCCGACATACTGACAGTCACGTGGCAGTTTGACTGGAACTTATACACGTCGGGGGGCTATAGTTGTGATTGTGAATCGTCGAACTTTATCTATCCACCAAGCAAACATGTTGTGACTGGTGACCTTGATGTGGTGAGTGATAAGGACCCTAAGATTACTCCTGATGAAGGGACCTAAATATAGAGAGCCGAGAAATATAAATCTGAAGGCCGACCAGAAGATAGTCCTGTCTGCTTTGGAACAGTACGTTATTGATTGGTCTAAGCGAGAAAAAGTTGAACCTACAGTATACGATGATTGGCTGGACCTCACCAAGAGCAAGGTCGTTGAAACAATCCGCCATATTGACAGAAGTACCCTTCCCCAAGCAAAACAAGTACTGAGAAGCCCCATTTCGCAAGAAGATCTAGCAAATCTCCAGAGCAAATTCGTCATAGTCCCAGCTGACAAAGCTCCAAATAATATAATATGCATATGTAAATATTACTATTACCAGGTGCTGGTTGAAGAATTGAGTCTAAACATATCGTCATCAAATACGTCTACTTACTCTCAAATTGCATTTACTCTGGAAGATTTATTTAACAATCACAAAACGTTTCTCAAGGAAAGAGGTATTTGTCTTCCAACCAAACATAACGATATACCAAAAGTATACTGGACTCCCAAAATGCATAAATCACCATACAAAGCTAGATTCATAGCAGGTTCTAGAAGCTGCACCACCAAGCACCACCCTGTTGACGAGGGCCCTTCACAAGGTAAAAGCATTTTGGGAAAGGTATTGCGCCACTATTTCTAACAACTCTGGCGTTGAATGTATGTGGATATTGAAAAACTCAAAATGTGTTACGGAAGAACTTGATGCTAAAGGTCACATACCGTATAGACATGTATCCACATGGGATTTCTCGATTCTCTATACCACAATCCCTCATCAGGACCTTATTGACCGTCTAAGTTTATTAATAGTATCTGTGTTCAAGAAAACTGATCGTAGATATATTAATGTCGGAAGCCATAAAGCATTCTTTAGCTCTACTACATACAAGAGATATCATTCATGGGATGTTTCTTTGTTTATAGAGTTGCTTGAATTTCTCATTAAAGATATCTATGTGAAATTCGGAAACACAATGTATCAACAGCATATAGGTATTCCAATGGGTATTAATTGTGCACCCCTATTGGCTGACCTATATCTGTTCTCTTATGAATATGACTATATGCAGGTGCTTTCAAAAACCGATCCATTCAAAGCCCGTTCCTTCTTATTCACCAAACGCTATATAGACGATCTTCTCGCTGTGGATAATCGCTATATAAATGAAGCAGTGAAGGATATATATCCACCTTCGCTGGATTTGAAGGAAACTACAGATAACCCTACAGGCACATCGTATCTAGACCTATGTCTCCATAAAAATGAAGCGGGCCTTCTCTCTCGTCGACTGTATAACAAAAGAGATGATTACAATTTCGACATCGTAAACTATCCCTTTCTGGACAGTAATATTCCAGTGGGACCTGCATATGGCGTATACATATCACGCCTAGTAGCATTTGCTAGATCCTGTGTTAAATGTTACGATTTTAATCAACGTCACAAAATATTGTTGCAGAAACTTATAAAACATGGCTACACCACCAAGCGCCTCCACTCAGTTTCTCAAATTTGGCGATACATATCGCATGCTGATAGCAAAATACGAGCTTAGCGTGCAAGATCTATGGCGTTACGTTTCGTAACTTGTATCTAATTCCGTTTAACCCGGGGCTAGGGGCCGTATGAACCCATGTACTTCAAGATCCCCATGGTACTCATATGAAGTCACAATCAAAGCGTGACTGAGATACATCATTCTTTAGATGACGACTTTACAACGAATATTATGGATTAAGAATACTGATCAGCGATACGGATTTGACATTTTTGGAACATCATGGTGTCTTGGCGGCATCATTGGAAACTGTTGACCGCTTCTCCCTTGCAGGAAACAAGCCTATGTTTATGTATACTATGATTGTCTTTTTGAATTCGGTGCTAATACTGTTATATGGAATATGAAATAGGTCTTTGGATTATGGGCGCGGATATTCTCTAATGGACGACGGCTGAATTATGAATGACGGACCAGACGCTTGTAATAAAACCACCATGACAGAGTATATCTTGGATTGTTTATTTTATTTGTAGGAAAAAAATATTTTCTTGCGGTGATTAGACTTAGGAGGTCGCCACGTACAAAATTCAAGCTACAGGCTCTAGTTGATCAGAACACTCACCTGCTGGGCATGATTCGGAATAGTTTATTGTACATGGAAAACTAAATCTATTATTACCGAAAGTAGTCGTTGATTTCGCATGAATCACAGGTCTTTTTCACTGAAGAGTATATTAAGAAAGGAGACCATGACAAGACGAATGATCCAAGTAAAAAGGTCACCAATATGACGGCTTTCCTTGTGCGCCGTGTGCTCTGTTTCCTGTGTCCACCCTCGTCATGCCCCGGCACCTCCTGGGCAGCTATTAATGTAGCCTGTAGTTAGATGATAGATCATGTAAAATTATACAGGAAAGAAAATATATAAACGGAAGTGTCCCTTGTTCTAATTGTAGAATTACCCAGTAGCGAGGTCAAAACACCTTCTCTTGCTCTCTTGAAAGATCGAAGATAACGAAATTGTGCATACACAATACTCCGTGATTCTATAGGTACCTATAGTTGTGGACAAAGATGGTTCTGATTATGGTCCATCTAAATATGATTACAGACACAAATATAAGGTGTTTTCACCTCACAGTCACAATTATACTACTTTAAATCCCTGCTATCCCAGAACCATAAGTCTCAATGCCTTGCAATTATTTTGAGTATAAAACAAAATGTACTCGAATCGCAAAATTTCTTTCGCAGCAATATTTCAATTTTGGCACGCAATCAACCCCACGTGGGGGCAAACAATTTCGCTAAACTGCGAAACGTCCTTCATATATATATTAAACAATCAAAACAATTGTCCACATCCAACAGTTTCTGATACAAATCCTAATGAAAGCGAAGGGGAAAAGAATCAAATACTGCGAAGCATCTTTCACACACCTGGTTTCTGACAAAACGCGCTATTTTGGCATATAGTCCAAGCATAATGACGAGCGGAAGAACCAAGACTATCATCATGAGGCCGAGGACCTGGCCAATAGGAAATATCAGTTCATATCTACACACCCCTAGATATTTCTCTGAAAAGAACAAAGCAAAACACCAAATTCAGTATTAAATGTAAATGAAATGAAAACAGTATTTTCGCAGCTTAGGACTCGATTTCTAAAACTATTAATAGATATCCTTAGTAGTTCCTTTAAAATAATGACTCTCATTCTCAAACGTCTGGGACACACTGTGGCGGCTTGTCGGACCTAACAGCCATCTAGAGGCATTAGTATATCATACCACGATCTTACGCAATGCAGACTGAACAGAAGTACAATGTACAGTAAAGTGTAGAGTAATAAAGATGACAACAGTATGTCTTGAAATGCAGGCGTTCTATTTCAACAAAAAAATGAATAATCTACGAAGAAGCATATTAGCTGTGATACAGCTAGATCGCTACTGTATCCATATCATCACGCATACCGTTAGGCAATTATGTGACCAAGGTAACTGAATTATCAGACACATATTTTAATTGATTATTACCGATGCGGAAATCAAACAGTGTTGTGTTCAACAGCATATATCTCACAAATACATAATAAAGTGTGTATGGCAACAAAGGGCGGCGACAGAAGACATATTTTCAGTGTTGCTGATGACTAATGACAGATTTGGCAGCATTTTTACATCCGATGCCAGCTCCGTTGAGTTTCCTTGATAAATCATCCATGTAAATATTGAACAAAATGGGGACATAACACAACCCTGTCAAACTCCATCTGATACAGAGAAGACCAATGAGAGCACGTCACTCTGCTGAAACATAAACATTTGTAGTCAAACATTGACGCCCGATACTGCGTCAGACAACGGATATTGGTCAAGAAATTGTTTATCAACTGCTTTTGGGGCTTGTACGAAACATGGAAACACAGGGCTCCACAGAGATGTATAAACTTCGATAACTTATTCAAAAGATACAGTCCTATATCAGTTGAACACTACTACAGTTAGCAGAAATCCAATACAACGAACAAGTATAACGATGGTGTTAAGCACACAATGGTGAGTCTTAAGGTGGATTACAAGCGTCTAGTCCGTCATTCATAATTCAGCCGTCGTCCATTAAAGAATATCCGCGTCCATAATCCAAAGACCTATTCCATATTCCATATAACAGTATTAGCACCAAATTCAAAAAGACAATCATAGTATACATAAACATAGGCTAGTTTCCTGCAAGAGAGAAGCGGTCAACAGTTTTCAATGATGCCGACAAATCGTCATCTAGAGAATGATGTATATCAGCCACGCTTTGATTGTGACTGTTCAAATGAGCACCATGAGGATCTTGAAGTACATGGGTTCATACGGCCCTAGCCACGTGTTAAGCGGAATTAGACACAAGTTACGAAACGTAACGCCATAGATCTTGCACGCTAAGCTCGTATTTTGCTATCAGCATGCGATATGTATCGCCAAATTTGAGAAACTTTGAGTGGAGGCTGTTTTATAAGTTCCTGCAACAATGTTTTGTGACGTTGATTCAAATCGTAACATTTAACACAGGATCTAGCAAATGCTACTAGGCGAGATATGTATACGCCATGTGCAGGTCCCACTGGAATATTACTATCCAGAAAGGGATACTTTACGATGTCGAAATTGTAATCATCTCTTTTGTCCTAAAGTCGACGAGAGAGAAGGCCCGCTTCATTTTTATAGAGATGTAGATGAAAATATGATGTGCCTTTAGGGCTATCTGTAGTTTCCTTCAAATCCAGTGAAGGTGGATATATATCCTTCACTGCGGTATTTATATAGCGATTATCCACAGCGAGAAGATCGTCTATATAGCGGTTGGTGTTTGAGAAGGAACGGACTTTCAATGGATCGGTTTTTGAAAGCGCCTGCATATAGTCATATTCATAAGAGAACAGATACAGGTCAGCCAACAGGGGTGCACAAGATCGGATGATCACGTGAATAACCAGTGAAAAGTCAATATGGTTGTTTGTGGCTGTGTCGGTTTTCATCAGACCAAAATATGTGATTTTCTGCTTTGCATACATGTTCATAGCACGTATATATGTGTGGTATGTTCTGTTATGTACTAAGCTTGATATTGATTCGTTTCTAAGGTATTGTAATTAAATAACAATACCTAATACCTGGCTCATATGACCGATGCGTATATGTAATTTCTTTTAACTTCTTTTAATGTTCCAGTTGCAATCGCGGATTGACCATGTTTGTCCTCCAGGCTATTTATAATATGAGCATTATCTTATATCTGGATGAAAATGCTCCACGTTGAAACTCAATCGAGGGAGTTGTTTCTGACAATTCGTGGCTGTTATTTTGGGTGTCATTTACGCTTTTGTCAAATAGAAAGTGGAACGGCATGGTGGACTATCGTACTCTTAACGCTGAAATGGACGTTGGAAGAATAGATGAACTTTTAGACGCTGAAATTCATATCTGTATTCATAGGCGATCTTTTGGAGCGAGAAGCTCATGCAAGAAAGGCTGAACGTCAGTTGGATCAGAAAATGTTGAGGTCATATTTTATCCGGATTAGCCTGACAGTCAGAAACATTCCATGTTCCATTATTATTGCGTCTGAGTTGTTATCTAAGAATGAATAGATCTTAATCGAGATCATTTGTTCTTCGGGAACTATCCAAGTATTTAGCCTAACTTACCTGGTTGGTCACCTTTATAAATAGCTGCAAACAAAATAGATCCTCTCCGCTCTAGCCAACGTATGGCATCAGGAAGAATGGCGGTTGGCACTGCCAGTCTCTACATAGCATCCTCTGTGATCAGCACATATCGAGTGGCTGTAATTGCGACTAGGTGGTACGCTGAACAAAACTGTAAAGCTTGCAGCACCGACAGAACAACACTGCATGCCTCCCAGATACCTGGTTGAAGAAAATAAGAATAAGCCTATGCGCGAAGATTTCGAAATATATATAGGGGATGTTTAGCTCAAAGCTTTCAGAATACAAATTTATAGGGTCATATGATGCTTTATTTTTTCTTTTGGAGACGGGCTTGATCTACTATATAATGGAGAGGGCTTTCATAATATAGAAAAATGGTTGGTGAGCCTAATTGTCAACAGAAGTATGGGTAATTCCGCAGGATTGTTCCATGGAATCACGAACGATATGTAGATATTGCGATCAAAGGTATCTGTAAAATGAAGCAATTTGGTCGATGATGATTTACTTGGGGAGAATGGGAATGGGGTCCAATGTCCTGGGAGTGGGTGCACAGCCCAGCGAACATTAGCTTTTTGCTCTCGAAATATATATGGTCATTGGGTGACCTTATACTTAGTCTAACGGATGGTCTTACGATTTCTCGGTAAGATTGGCACAAATCAATGATATTTTATGGGCAACATTTTTCGAGTGCGTTATTTCGCACTCATATGTAAAAAGCAAAGTTATGAAGATTGCATGGTGATGGTTAGCTTAGGATATTTGCTGAGTACATTTTGTCAAGACAGCTTGATGACTGTGCTTCGGAGACCGTCGCTGAGTTCAAATTAACATAATCACAATCATGTAGTCTCGCTGGGATAAAACTGTTCCTTTGAAAATATTCTAGGTTGTTAGTATAATGGTCTTTTAGATATATTGGTTTTGATGCACGATGAAGAGTGAACGTGAAGTAAACCAGTATTTTATTTGGCTTATTCATAAACATATTCTGTGGTATTCTGCTATTGAAAATAGAATAATCAAAGCGCTTCGGTTATGACAAAGATAGATGTGGGTTCAAGGTAACAGTATGTGTTTCTGAGACATGTCACCAGTATCCAGGTGTTTGATGATTAAAACGACTTTAGTCAAATACCGCAGTAAGCAGTTTACTTAGAGAAGCTTAAATGGTCTGTAGTATTGCCTCTACAACTTGCATCACAAAAGGTCCGAGATACATCGCATTGTTCCATTGCCTTGAGGTTGCTTACAAGTGGTTTATTATCTATTTGGGAGTTACTAAAGGTAAATAAACCTGGAGATCATTGAAGGAAGGCTTTATAGTGATTCTTAAAAACAGATTTCTTGATGGAGGTGTTCTTAAGAGCAGGTTGGACTGAACTCCAAACGAAAATGTATTCAATCTCGGATTTCAGAATTCTTTATGAACTACGGAATGTTCGAATGAGCCCTTCTTAGGTGAAGGCCACATAATTATATGGAAAACGGCCTATACCGCTATATATATGTACTTACCAATGACATGGATGAATGGTAATCCCTCAATATGTGATAGCTGGTAGAGGGTGAACACCAAACTATTGAGGAGATCGGCCACTGCCAAGCTAAGCAGATAATAGTTGATGGGGACCAATATCTGCCGACGAGGAGAGAATACCACTATCGCCAAAATGTTCCCAACGATACTCACAAACGTTATAAGAAAGAGAAGACTACCATGGAGTCCAACAAACAATATATTTTTCCTTGGCTCGCACGTCTCGTTCACTCGTAGGATTGAGTCATTCCCCAGACTTCCAGTGTTGCATTGAGACGAAAGTCCCCTGTACTCGCTTTCATTCGTCATTTTGGATGATATGAGTTACAGCGGTTCTTTTTATATCACATGCACTTTTGCCATGCATGCTATGTATAACCTTCATGTTTGATTGAAAATTCGTAAGGGATGAAAGCTATTTATTATCGCAACAAAAATACACATACCTCAAAGGCTTCATGTCATGTTTCGCATTACATTATGAAGTTTATCGACTTGAATCCTTTAACCAAAGTAATATATCAACATTCCGTATGCAGAAGTCCAATGAATTGCCGCGGTAATGAACATGACATTGTCATTCGACTAATCATTTATAAACTTGCGTCAAAACTATGCAATCGCACATCTATATTCCGGAAATATTGCATATTCTGCTCAAAGCTAGAAAACGGAGAATGTATATTGCCTAGTAAATACTAAATATGTGTGTCTTAATACCATAGTTTCAGCCTTTTTGCGGTGAACCGCCAATAAATTGACAGTACTCTCTAAAAACAACTGTGTACTAAAAGTACACAAACTGTGTACCATAGGTACACATCGCTGTAACAAAGTTGAACATGTACAATCACTGTGTAGCTGTTATACACAATTTGTGTAGAAAAAGTATACAAATTGTGTACTTTTGATACACATTTTTTGTAGATGTGCAATTCTGTACACAACTGTTTTTTCAGAGTAGAAGAGATCCCATAGAATCAAATACCGCTACCACGACCAAAGTCGGAGATAACGCGATAGAATAGGTAGACTACAAAATACTTCCAAACAGCTTAATGTACGACGAACCCTTAATCAAAGTCTACAATGCTATTTCCAGCAGATTTTGGTTTATGATGAGTAAGACGCTTTGCTAGGGATAAATATGCTATTATTCAACCACCGTTCGTTCGTGCATTGTTTTCTGGTGCGAAGTACTGATACAAAATCACAACTTTTAATAAAAATTAATGAGAAAATTTCTTCCTTGTCATGAGGTTGAGATATACCCAAAAGGATATGTCACATTGATTAAAGAAAAAAGAATTTTCTTGAAGTTTACACACTGAAATTTCAGTCTTAGAATACTGGCGACGGTTCATTAGATATAAATGGATATGATTAATCAAAATGTGTTATCTCACCTATTTTGATATTTTGAAGCATTTTATAGGGTTTTCTCCTGTAACAAAATAGAACACAAACCAAGACCAATGTTGGTTTGTTTAAAGTAACCATACTTAAATTTTATTCTAATATATAATTTTGATTTGAGGTGTCATATTTGTGTTATAAGAGAATATCCTCCATATCAATGCCGCAAAATAAACCATGTACCGATAAAACATACCATCCATTTTTATACAATTTGATGGAAATCCAACTAGGTGTCAATTTAGGGTTCCAAAAAATGTTTTAAAAACTATCTAAAAGTTCGAAAAAAACTCATAATAATCGGATTATGTGCCGTCTGCTATCAAACGAAATCTACCTCGCAGAGCTGGTAAAGCAAGAGTTCAAATAATTTACCCGACTAAAAACTAATGTTATTTAAATGGCGACTCCGTTACTTCTCCACCCTGTTACCAATTGTTACCCATTCATTTTATTTTGTGTGAAACGGATGGAACCACCGAAGAAGTGGGATTTCTAACACCATAAACGTAACACAGCTAATTGAATAACGAGAGACACATCAAAAATAGTTGAAAATTATTGCCATAAATCCATGAAATCTCAACTCCGTTACTGACTTAAAATTAACGGAGTTGAGGTTAACGAGGTAAATTTTTCTTCAGTCAGTCCGTCTGTCTTGGCTGAGATACTCAGGCTACGCCCGCGAATCCACCGTATTCTCAGATCTGAATGTCAGTTACCGAGGGATGCTTTCCTGTAGAGTCATATGGTTGCTTTTTAGTCAACAGACGTCGTCAATTTTTCCCACCTCTTGCATATTGCTCCAATTTCGGGTATGCTTTCCTTACATGACCAATATCAGTTGCCCCTGAAGGACAACGAAAAGACTTTAGTAACAAGGTAATTCATTGGCATACATGCATGTATTATACTGAAAATATTTGTAACGAAGTTGAGAAAAAATATACTCACAGAGAAATGATGTAATAAGTTGTGTCTTAATGAAAATGGTTCACACTTAATAGTAAATTAGTCGTATATTAACTGTTCCAGACGAGATGACGAAATTAAAGGGTTACAAACTAGTTTAACGGCGTTTCAATCTACTGATCGTGAAGTAAGTGGTTGAGTTGAGTCTGGAGTACTGAAGCAGTTGCTTTGTTTGACTTATAAGTCGAGTTCAGTGAAATAACGAAATTTGTTGGCTCTGGGCAAATTAAGCCATGAACACACAACAAGAATAAAATAACATTTGCAATTGTCCGTATTAGCTGTACATGTTAAAAGTACAGCTATGCCTAAACTGACTATGGTTGGCCATCCCTGCCATAATTCGTATTTACAGGATGCCTGCAATTATTTTGTACCATGGTATAAAATGCCAAGCCTGCCATAATTCGTATTTACAGGATGCCTGTAATTATTTTGTACCATGGCATAAAATCTCCAAGCCTGCCATAATTCGCATTGTAAATAATATATACCATAGTATAAAATGCCAAGCCTGCCATAATTCGTATTTACAGGATGCCTGTAATTATTTTGTACAATGGTACAAAATCATTTAGACGTAAGTCATAAACAACTCGATGTCTTATCAAGAATATTAAATTTGACCAATGAGTAAACTTGTAACAAGCGTGGACATATGGTCACGGATCCGCCATCTTCCGTCTACATTTTCCGTCAAATCAAAAAAGGGGGAGGAGCATAAATCCCGGTACCAAATTTGTAAAAGCGCATATCATTGGAGGATATAATAAGAAGGCGTAAACTTACGGCTAAATGAATTACAGGCATCCTGTAAATACGAATTATGGCAGGCTTGGCGATTTGATACCATGGTACAAAATAATTACAGGCATCCTGTAAATATGAATTATGGCAGTCTTGGCATTTTATACCATGGTACAAAATAATTACAGGCATCCTATAAATGACGAATTGAGGCAGGGATGGCCAACCATAACTGACACGAACATATATAGATTGCCTTGTGAGCGATTTGTTGGTACTATCTATTTAAATGCAAATAGAGTTAGCGGAGCTTCGCTCCGATTATTTTCTGTACACGCTGGATTTACGTTATTGTGAGTTGTTGCGATCACTATATTTTACCTGACCTATACAATGATTTGTATTCAGATTAACCATATTAGAATGTATATGTGTACAGATTGTATGATTACAGAATCTGTGGACGGCACGGACACGGCGGCATTTTGATAGTCAAACACGGTTCTGGTTCAACTCGTTTTAAAGAGGCAGAATCTTGTTGTGTGCTACCTATTGGTGAGCAACATTAGTGGGAAGCGGATCGGAGAGATCCCGTGGTATATGGTACATGTTTAAAAGTACATGATTTGGATTAGCACGAGTGTGCTCAGAGTTTTTTCTGAAAAACCTAGAGGTATGTTGAATTAGCTATGATAAATCAAGGCGAGATTGTTTTGAACATGTCTAATGAACTGTGTATTTTTTTGTATATAGATATATTGATTTCATACGGCAAATAATAGTGCTATTGAATTTTGAGGCTAATTGACAATATTATATTCGTACTGTAATATTCGCAATGTTAAATGAATCGGACACTGATTTTTTTTTCTAGTGCTATAGAGATGCGACGACACCCTGTCCGGTGACTGACGTTGTCTGGTGCAAACATCCAGCCCCCCGAGAAGTGTTCGGTTGACGTTCCACCTAATCGACGTGTTGTGGACTACGCACTGTCGTGTGAACGCTACTGTGCGATCAACGTCCAATCTGGTGATCAACATACTGGCTAGTTGACGTCCAGCTTGATCAGAGCTATCCTGGTCGGACCTTCATTGTCTATTTTATGCGACGATCAGCGCTATGAACCAGATGTGTCATATCTAAAAATCAGTGGTGAAATAAATCCTGTTGAATTCCGGTATGGTTATTTGTAATGAACTGACGGTGTCGAAATGTTAAAAACAATGAACATTACAATATTCAATTGAAATTCTGTGTGCGAGCGACTATGCATGTGTGAGCGTTTATTGTTTGTTTTTTTAAATTATTATTATTATTATTATTGTTATATTTAAATGGCCGCGATCCTGGGAATTTGATTTGATATAAAATATGATATTTTGCAAATTAGACTCCTTTTCTTATTTGATTACGGTCATAACAGTGGGATTAAATAAATAAGCTTATTTGCACTGTTCAAACATTTTAACCAAAGTAATGAGGCTGCTGCTATGGAAAGACTATTTCAACATAATAATACATGCATGTATGGACCAGCAATGATGTAAAATATTTGGCTATTACCAAGAGAACAGCTCGTAGGAATAAACTGACTTTAGCGATTCTTGCGTTTCACAACAGGAAACAGTCCCAGTTGGGCATTGCATTGCCACATAGTGGGATTTTCACCCAATTGACAGTAGCAATTTTTTCAAGACTGATATTTCAGTAAGTATACTTCAAGGTAATTCTGATCAGAGTTTGGATTAAAAAAAGAAAGCAGCTTTATTATAAAGGAGTTTTCCTCGTGTAACGGTCACATAACATTTTCCACTTTCCACAGCCTTGAAGTGGAGTTATGCCTCTATCACGGACATGAATGTTTTCACTATTTCCTGGTTCTTGCTGTTGTAGTTGTTGTTGTTGTTTGCCGCTGTGGCCTTTTCCGTTTACCGTTCGACCGCAGAATTTCTAATATGCCCCGTCGTAGAGAATACACAATGTTTGGTACCAACCCATTACCTTGACCTCTAGATATCACACAGACAAAATAGTTAACAGACATAAAAAGCAATAGGCTTCTTCGCCAAGAAGTTATATCATGGACATTATAACGATTTTCAATGATATCCATATTTTTGAGTCACAGTTACCTTGTCTGCACCTGTACCCAAAGTTATGTACGCTCCCATAACCTGGAATTGGAGATATTTCATGGAACAGTGATTTAACTCCGTTTTCAACTATGTTTCAGTCTTATCACGACGGTACCCAAATATGTGCCACACAGTTCCTATTATTCTGAACACTGATTAGCCCAGCCAGTACAGCACACGGTCACTATTTCATGGAACACTGTTTTACACAGAATAGCTAACCTGGAAAGGACAATGCCAAAAGCATTGGGCTGAAGGAGGCGGGTCGAAAGAAAGTGCAAATTACAGCGGATGAGAGCAGAAAGTGAAGGACCAGATACCAGCACATCCTCGCTGAAAGCAGGGGTATCTATATCCTTGATAGATAGATCCTAGATCCTTTGGCTCAAAAAGAAACCATGGCGTTGTGAAGATGATACCAGCTATGCTATAGATATCCTATTGGAAATATATGCATGAAAACCCTCTAAGCGCCAATTAAGCCACCGTTCTGGAGAAGACAGTAAAAATCGAACATCTACTCAATAGAGGCTTGGCGGGGAAATACTACATGTGACTGGTAAACCGCAAATGTTGAATCTGTGTTACCCGCTGTTCCTTGAGAAAAGCCCGCCTTAGTGAGCTGAACATTGAGCGTCACGATGATACACTTTCGGCTGCTGATGGTAAATCCTGATCCGGGCTGACGAAGCAGTTTGGACCACACTGGATGACGCCATAGTCAAGAATCCCAAAAATGATGCAACGTGGTTCTCATTGTGTGGATTGGTTTGAAACCTGAGAACGAATTAGGGCTAATGATTCTGAAGTGGAAGCGCCTGAACTAACAGAGTGTAGTATGACCCCCTCTCCTCGTCCTTCACCCCAACGTCTGGTAAAGAAACGCCTCATTTGGAGGCTGGAATATGATTGTTCCCTATCTAGCACATGCCACTATAGCATGGGGCATGAGAGGTAGGTTGCTGAATTTTTAGATGAAAGGTAGACAATGTTCATTGTAAATGAGACATCTACTGATGGGGTGTAAATCCAAACCAGGCATAGCACAAGGTTCTCTGTGCTTTCTCCCACATTGTACAATGCCTACACCGCAGATGCTACATGTGGGCTCTCTCCCTTCACGGTGCATACAGAGTATGCATTTGACTACAGAAGTTTGAGAAGGGATCCAAATATGAATACAGTTATGGGACGTCTTGTCCCTTGCAAATGGGTCAGAATTACAAGCGTCTAGTCCGTCATTCATAATCCAGCCGTCGTCCATTAGAGAATATCCGCGTCCATAATCCAAAGACCTATTCCATTTCCATATAACAATATTAGCACCAAATTCAAAAAGACAAAAGTATACATAAACATAGGCTTGTTTCCTGCAAGTGAGAAGCGGTCAACAGTTTTCAATGATGCCGGCAAGACATCATGATGTTCCAAAATATCAAATCCGTATCGCTGATCAGTATTCTTAATCCATAATATTCGTTATAGAGTCGTCATCTAAAAATGATGTACCTCAGTCACGCTTTGATTGTGACGCACTAAGCCTCTTGACAACATCCGGGGTTTCACGGATATCAGGAAACACATGCCCGGAGAAACACTAACCCGTGGATTCTCGGTTACATGTGCAATTATCCAAAAGAGGAGATAACCAGAAGGTGAGAGATATCTTGAAAAAATACGAAAAGTGGGTTTAAAATCTCCACACACATGAACGTGGAAGATGATGTAACCGGCAAAGCTTCAGTATCCAAGATCTACAAATTCCACATCCATCCGGAGCGAATGAAATCCGGACAAGCTAGCACAGAAAGACGATAAGACACGAATGGGAAACCATAACCCGAAAAGGTCACGCTCTGAATCATATTGAGAAGGAAGAAATGCAGAGGTGGGGAAATCAACCGGTAACCCTTGGTATAGGCAGGAACGGGTGGGTGAATTTTCTAAGGAAACTTATTGATAGGCAGGAGCCAGTCCTGGAAACCCAGCAGTCATATCAAAGCTCGGAGTAGGGAATCTTAGAACAGTAAAAACAGGAGCGAAAGATACCATGGTCCAAAGACTTCATGATCCAAACTCAGCGATCGTCATTACCAAGGAAGTTGAGGATGCTATCAAATTAGTAGCATGAAACGAATGGCCTGCAGTTAGAGTTATAACGGTGTGCATGAAACTGCGTAGGCCTACAAGGCCATAGACACCAGCCTTTTCATAGGGCCAGGTCATACATTAACAGTCTGTTACAGTGGATCTATAATATCTGCCATTGTGCACTTAGCCATGGCACTGTTCGTGGCGTGTTATTCAAATAGACTCAATATCAGCTTCCCACTTCCCTTATATGTGTTGTAATTGATACGGGACAATGTTCTTCTGACATGGCTCACAGTTATATGAAACTTGTAGCAAAACTAGCCTTTTGAGTTAACCCTGCCCTCCAGATTGAATTTACCCATTGTGAAATATGGAATTTCTTAGCTACCATACTTTCGTCAGTTTTATTATACTAACTTTCGCCTTTTACTTCGCCTTGAGTGAAAATTCATGATTTCATAAGCTTTCATACTGTACCTAATTTTCGGTTCGTATATGCTATGCAGTACATGTTATATTAGAGACTGACAGATTGGCATGAGGGAACTGTTTTTGGTTCTGAATGCTGCCTATTAATACAAACGTCCTAGCCAACAATCTATAGGGTCAAGCATGTCAGTTATCTTCTATGTGAAATTTCACTTAACTATATTTCCAGTATGCGTCATATCCGTTCTTCGATATTCAGCTATATGATTTAATTGCGTGGATAAGTAAACGTACTAGACTTGTACTTTGTGAATTCCAAAATCTGATGTGCGTGTTTAGAAAATGAAACCAGTTAGCCAGTTTCATTGTCATAACTGTGCTGAGAGTTTGATGAGTTTGTCACTGCACCCATTCATTTAGGGCAGTATAAAAGAGAATGTCTGACGGTTCCCAAGTCACAGTTATAATATCGCACTGTCCTATCACCACCGATAGAGTTCACAAATGTTGTAGCTTCTTCAAGATGCATATATAGTAAAAACGTATCGTGTTCTGTTGTCATCCATTGGTCCAGAGAAAACCACTGGCCGGACAAGAGTCTTCTGGATGGGTTTATAAAAGGAGGTGTTTGGTTTGACCGTATTTTTTTCCTTAGTGTGTTGCGTTTATAAACCGAAAATATAATTTCCTCTCGTTTACTTTAAAAGTTATTAGCTTGAGAGAGAAAATACTGAATTTTCATATTCTCAGTTTTCTCCGAGAAGAGATTTGTCAAAAAAATATTACGAGTATTAGAAAATAAGCATTTGTTTGTTTTTGCAATTTTTGGCGATATTCTTGAAGGGAATTCCATTCATATATAAAATATGACACCTTTAACCAAAACGAGTTTTACATATCGAAATGCGGTGGGTTTGATCCAAAATGATGCTGAAGAATCGTTTTGGTTAAAGGTCTCATATTTTCATGATATTGAAATATGCGAAAACGCTTGTAATGCTCTGAAAGGGTGTAGTTCACCGCCATTCAGCACATGATTCCTCATTTTGATAATTGTAACAGCTGCTCGGCCGAATGGTTACAGTCTCGGACTACAGATTGAAGAAAACCAACATTTTGGTTCGAATCCCCAAATCCCCGAAAAAAAAATCTTCATTTTTTCCTCTTTCTCCCATCTTCATCATTTTGGTCTTTAAAGTGAAATAAAGACAGCGAACCCCTAACGCACATAATCCCTTATTTTATTATAATTCGTCAATAGAATTGCACACAAACAACTTCACACACAGTCAGTATTTAAATATCCTGACGATCCAGCAGAGCAAAAAATTAATTAAGTACTAATTGAAAAGTTAGAAGGTTAACCTTGTCTTATATCAAGGCCTTTATTAAGGAAATGACCCTCAACAAGTGGTGACGCTTGCTTTCCCAATTGATTATACATGTGCCAATATGTGCCAACGGTAACCGTATGAGAATATGAATCAGAATTTCCCATTTGACTGGCCTCGCCTGTCTGACAAAGAGTTGGGGAATACCTGAGCATTACGTCACAATTTACCGGCCGGCTCGGAGCAAGACAATAGAGCAGCAGAGAGCGACTCTGAAGGGAAAAATATCCATCTAAAACGAACACCTCCTTTCACCCGGGAATGTTGGCGCTCATACAAGCCCACTTTTGGACGAAACTTCTCACAAATTATAACATAAAGTGAAAATAACGTTGGTAAGTTGAAATGCGCTCAACCACTATTCAGCTAGGAGGTTCAGTGGAAAAGCTGACATCTGAACATTCGTTCCACTACAAGAGTTTAAGACAAGACTTGCGAAATGAATCTAGTTGGCAACTAAGTTTTTATACTTACGAATGCTTCCCTCCTAGGTGCCAGCTTGTGCTACATGTTTAGTAAGTCACCGTCTCACTAGGCCTATTTTGTCGTACAATTTTGTCTGAATTTCCTTCTGTGAAATTAAGAAGTGAGTGAGTGACTTCGTCTGTATCACCTACTCGCACTATTAGGTGAGCTATCAGACCTAATGGCACAGAACATCTAGTGTAGCACACGTTGCAGGCATACATCTCTGTTTACAAACTTACATTGTAATTACAATAATTACTGAGCCACGAGTACGACCACGAGTACGTAATTACAAATAACTACTGAACCACAAGTATGTATTACTGAACCACGAGTACGTAATTACAATAATTACAATATGAGTGAGACTAAATTAACAAGCATCAGATCCGACATTCATTATTCAGCCGTGGTCCATAAAATAATTTCCGCTTGAATTATCGAAAGACCTATTTCGTATGACAGTTATCATCCATTCCAAATGTGTATGACACAAGATACTTTCCAACAAGAGGGAAGAGGTCAACAGTTTTCAATGATGTCTGCAAGACATGATGATGTTCTTTATATAAAATCCTTTTCATGAAGTCGTTTTCCAGATTATTCATCTCAGTTACGCTTTGGTTGTGTCAATTCATTTGAACACCGTGGAGATGTGAAACACATTTTATTCAGACGGCCCCTAGCTCCGGGTTAAGCGGAAATAGACGCAAGTTATGAAACGTAGCACCAGAGAACTTGCACGCTACGATCGTATTTGGGAAACTTTGAACGGACGTCGTTGGGAGTTTTGCTCTATTTGAGCAGTTTTCTGCACACGATCTAGCAAATGCTACCAGACGAGATACGTATACGCCATATACATGTCCTTCTGGAATATTTATATCCAGAAATGGGTAGTTAACTATGTCAAAATTGTAATCGTCACTCTTATCGTCCATTCGACGTGAGACAAAGCCCCGATAATTTCTTAAAATTGAAGCACAATAATTCCCCAAATTTGATTTAACTGCCCACAGGGATATCCCTAAGAAAGCGGACAGAAGTTTAGTTTTACAACTTCTGGAACTAGTTATAAATCTAGATTATCATGGGTTTATGCATTTTGGGAGTCCAGTACAATTTTAGTACATGGTTATGAGTGCACGGTTTCTCTTTCCTTGAGAAACTGCTTGTTTTTGTTGAATGTATCCTCCAAAGTAATTTCAGTGGAGGAGTCCTGGTAATAGTAATACTTGCATGCTTATATTATATTATTTGAGGCCATTCTGTTGGAACAATAAGGCAGTATATGTATAAATATTCTTCAAGTAATAAGATATTCGGGTCGGGGAACAAATAAATTGCTCGACATTTCATGTTTATTGGAAGGGAAGTGACTCTCCTTAGATCAAAATCGTCAAAAAAAAGTTCATTTCTCATGTTTAAAAAGACTGTACGCCCTATATTTGGCGTTGCGAGATCAAAACTGAGTTCGATGACCTGGTAATTGTCTCAACATGATTTTGTGTAAGATTGGGGAGATTCTGAAGTTGATTTCTGCTTGACGAAGTATGTCTTTAAGCACAATTTTAAATAGTCCAAAAGTCAGGGAAAATCCAATTGGACGGGCCATCCTTTTTCCGTAATCTTCATTAAAAAGTTCCCCTTCATTTGCTTATAATGCCGTCAAGCAATGGTGACACTATAGCGTATGAACACATGAACAAATCTATGTCTGCAATCTCTAATGAAAGAGGCCGCACTGTACAGAGCGTCAAGCTGTTGTAGCTCTCATAAGTAGCGGAAAATACGGAGCTGAAGACAGCTATCTCCACAACGAACGAATTGTAGACATTTCCGATAATGCCTTTTGGTAGGTGTAACACCCATGCGTCTTTTGTTTCCGGGAGGATTATGCTCGCTTTGGATAAGATATAACGGCTATAACGGTCGACATCGGGCCTTACAGACTAGTCTTTTGTGTTAATTGCCGTCATTTACATCTAACGACGATACAGCTCACCAATCTCCAATGTACGAGTTGTCACAGCGAAACAGCTCACCAATTAACAGTATACGAGTTGTCAGAGCATTTCCATCACAGCTCTCTAGATTTGTATCTAATACCGCTTATGCCGGTGCTAGGGGAAATGTGGTCATATCATCCAAGTTGCCACATGAACAGGTACAATAAAAGCGTACCTGAGATACAACACATATCACGAATCGTTAGATTCTTGGTATGTGCTTTCGAATAGGTTTACCAGAAGACTATTCTGTGAAGTCATGTGACGCAGTCAGTATGTCGGCACCTCTTCCCACTTCCCTTATATGTGTTGTAATTATACATGAGCAGGCCAGGATTATAACTGAAGTTGTCATCTCGGGCCATATTACCGTAGAGGATAAAATAGAGCCATAAAATGTCGCTCTTGTGTGATAATATAATCTTTACTGCAATTTGTATTACTGCAGCTTCACAAGCAACGCTACGTGACATGGATCCCATTGTGGACGAGTTAACATATTCGTAGCAGCATTTAATAGGAGATTTCATAGCGAATAAAAAGCCGGAAAGATCTGCAATTGCACAAACCGCACGATTGTCATAAGATTCAAGATTTCGAGAGGCCCAATCATGAACAAACACTTAACAGAAATGTTCTTGCCATAGGATTATTCAGCGACAAAAACGCGATTTGATCGACAACCACAGGTACCTCCTGATGTCCCTGATGAAATCCTTGAATTCAGCTAGTCGACCGGCGTATATAAAGACGTTCGTAGCATTGTTCATGTGAAGAAGTAGACGAGCAGATGCCCTAGAAGACACAAAGATAAACGATCAATAATAGTTTACTTCAACGTAATGATGAATGAGCGATTACAACGGATACGTTACTGTGAAGAAATATAGCCTTGATATTGCGCCATTTAAGCTATGAGAAACAAAAGTTTTCAAGATATTCAAGTTGTTGCTCTGTAAAACCTATATTATAGGTGTAGATCTTGAATTGCTCATAGTGTTAATAGAAAGAAAACATGATGAATTAGGAAGACTTCTTGTACAAAATGCATTCCCTACTTCATCAGAGCACCCACCTGTTGGGCATGATTAGGAATAGTATATTGCACATAGAAAATAAATATATTATTACCGAATGTAGTCGTTGACTTTACATGAACCACACGCCATTTTCACTGAAGAGTATATTAAGAAAGGAGACCATGACACGACGAATGCCCCCAGTAACAAGGTCACCAATATGGCGGCTTTCCTTGTGCCCCGTGCGCGTTGTTTCCTGTGTCCACCATCGTCAGGTCCCGGCACCTCCTGGGCAGCTATTAATATAGCCTGTAGTGAAATGAAATATTAAATACATAAATAAAACTATACAAAAGAAAATTACATGAAGGAACGATGTTTCAAAGCAACTGCTTTATCAGTTAGTTCAGTAAATACTGAGAACAGCAAATTCATATTCTTCAATGGAGACAGAGCATTCAACATCTAAAGAATGTAGATTACCCGTAAGCAAATCACGACCAGCTGAGAAGCGATGCATCATTTTCCTGGAGATGTATACTTGATGCACAAGCCAAGCGGAATGAGTGAGGTCACAGCCCAAGATATGGGCTAAAACTAGACATTGGTGCTATCATACGAAATAGATACTTCGATTGACGCGAAAATCCCTTAATGTACGAAAGCTGAATATTAAGTTCGGATCTGACGCTGTTGAATGAAAAGCTGTTTGTCGTACTTGGCCCATGTATTTGAAGCATGGCAATCTTTAGATATGGTTTTAACGTTGTTATATTCAGGATAATCGAGAAATGATAGAAGGTATTCACAAATCCCATGGGTTAACCATATTATAAACAGAACCCATTGAAAAATTTCCATCAATCTTCACAAATATATGAACAATCGAGACAAGTGTGCATATCCCGCAGTTTCTGATTCTGATTCGTCCTTCTGAAGACGAAAAGATAAAGAAGCGGTTAGAACCCTTCACGAACCTGTCTTCTGGCAATGCGAGTTATTCTGACATATAGTCCAAGCATAATGACCAGCGGAAGAACCAAGACTGTCATCATGAGTCCGAGGGCCTGACCAATAGGGAATATCAGTTCATATCTACACACCCCTAGATATTTCTCTGGAAAACAAAGAAAACACAGCATATGAACACAAAAAAGTACAGGAAATCAAACATATCAATATCAGTGGGCCACTATTTGGGTTTAAAATTTCCAAAACTGGGTTATTGTTATATCAAACTAGATCCCCGTCTACACTTGCGATCAGTAAATGAAGTCACACACTCAAACTGAGGCAATCACATGCCTGCATCATTAGTTCGAGAAAGGAATAGCTAATCACGATGGCGGATAGTGGTCGTGTTGGTTAGAGCGCCTGCCCTGTATGAACAGGTCGTTTGTGTCCGTTCGAGTCCCATCCTAATATCAGGAGATTTTGTATTTTTCTGTCGGAGAGACCACGACTAGCCTGTTATGGTGGGATTCGTCATCGATCATCTAGATACGTGTGAAAGTCATGATAAAACAAACGCGCATCATAGAATGTGCAAAGCACGCGACGTGTCAGGTATATTCCCTGTTATATAATATGTAAGATATAACTATATAATATATAATTATATAATATAATTCGAAACAGAGGCAATGTAATTAAATACCAACAACACTATTCAGGTCGTATAACCCTCGCGTATAATTTCTTTTTACATTATTTTATTTTCTAAATGCAATCACGGGTTGATAGTGACTAGTGACTATATTTATCATCTATATTGTATATCATATTGACCCTTAGCTCTCATCCAAATGAAAATATTCCACGCCGAAAATGAATGGTTGAGATTTGCGCTGTTTTCCTAGATTCTATGTGGACTGACGGACTTTGATTGAAAAGTACGTAGCTGTCCGCCAGGAATCCATGAAAGATTTAGATGCTATAATTTATATCTCTTCATTGGCAGTGTCCACACGAACCTCAACGATGAAGTCATGGATGAATTACATATCGTCACAGGAATTCTTGTGGTGCAATTAGATGATACAGTCAGAATATTTGTCTGTGGGGTAATTGTGGCGATTCTTGTCAGTACGCCGGCAACATTTCCCACCGTCATTATATGTTGCATTTAATTGTTATCTGTATATGGCGAGATTCTGCTGGTGGACTTTTAGTCCTGGAGGCTTACCCTCTGTATAAATCATTGTGATTGTAGTTATTTGTGATTGTAGTTACCAGGTGGGAAAGGATGCGCTTGGTCGGCGTTAGTCTTCACAGACTTGTGTTCTGGATAAGAACTATTTAAGAAATAAATGTTACTTTACTGTCCTCTAACTGCTAGGATAATGGATGGTCAAACGGAATTGCCTATTGTTTTAGGACGAAGCCGAAGGCTGAGTCCTAAAACATTAAGGCAATTCCGTTTGACCATCCATTATCCTAGCAGTTAGAGGACAGTAAAGTAACATTTATTTCTATTCTAATGCATCCAAATATCTGAAGATAATGAAGGTATTGATGAAAAGAATGCGAGATTCGTTGTCATGATTACTTTAAAAGTCTGGCCGTCACCCCCATTATAAAATCCAAGCGGCCGATCCGAAACGTTCCAAACAGGTCGAGTCTATTTTGATGCATCGGGGGTATGGGGAGAAATACAACGAACAACACCAAGATAGCCAATCAAACTCTTTATTCAGCCACGACATACATTATACATGGCCAGCCGTTACTTATTCATGTTACGGGGCATATCTATATACACAGTGGTGTCACGTTTCCAACTGCAGTTGGCGGGAGTTCTTAAACAAGCGTTTGTTAAACAACGATGAACGATAAAAACAGAAATGGATTACCAATAAATAGCCATGGATCACGAAAACTACCAGTGCATCAACAAGTCCGTAAGTGTTCTGAAATTTCTACATTTGTATATAAAAAGTGCCGCCCGTGATGGATGCGTTTTGGAACATTGACCCACCGCGTTGCGTCGAGGCGGGCAGAGCAGCAGTCGGTGTGCTATCATGATCACCAGCTCTAATTGAACTTGTCTGTTCTACAACCGTACAAGAAGAAGAGGATTTACTTTGGCTTGAAACTACAGTTGCAGTGTGCAATATCTCACTGTAGTTCCGTCTTTGTGCAACTGAAGGCCGATGTACATAGGAACGAACGCTTGCCTCATTTCTATGACCTGTAACAGACATAATGCCGTGTATGTCAACCCCTCCGTCATGGAGCACAGTTGCAGTTGTAGCCTTGACACAGTGGTTTGTGTACCTTCGAGACAAGTTTGCGCCATTTGAGATATTTGCCATCATTTTCCCGAGCTGCTTTACCCCCATCGCCTTATCATAATACCAGCACACCTGTGTTGGTTTTTCTAATGGACGTTGAAAAAGGGCGTTGTTCCCCTTGTGTCGTTTTTGCAGATACAAACGGAAACTAGCTACGGGACAGTTTTCCCCGCCAGTGGCATACATGCGTGTGTTTTTAGCTTCTCTCTACCATCGAGACCATGGTGGTTTTTATCCGCCTCGTTGTACCTCATTCTGACAAACTCTTTGTCTGTGTCATCCCTTTCAAAAATAAATGAATCTTCCCGAAGATCCCTCAATCCCTCCCTCCCCCTCCTACCAAAATAATACTCAATTTCAAACCATACTTTCCTAATTAAACTAAGAGGATTATCAGTGGACAATGTGCGACTTGTGTACATTTTTCTTAAATCTTCTTCAGATATGGCTTCTTTGTGCTCCGTAACATTGAGTCCTTGTCGCATGTGCTCCTTGACAAGACCTTGTAACACGTGATTACTTGATGTAAACTCTCGGTCTGTCATCAATGTCATCGTCGAATGGAATGGTGGGGCATTCAAATGGCGATTAATGGCCGCTCTCATCCCCACAAGGGCTGACTTGGAATATATTTCCCCCTTCTGTGTCCTGGCCTCTGCGTAAAACCGCCTCAATTTCTGATTCAATTGCTGGGCATCCAGATTTTCAAACTCGGCGGAGAAGTCGTTCACCAGCAGCCAATCTGTAAGTAGATTTTCGTGTTTTCTTTATTTCAAATCATTCGGATATAATTCGAATTGTCATTCTTTTGTTCACTAATTTCTGTGAAACTATCGTGTATGTTTTGTTATGTCAATTTACGTCATTTTTATTAGACTTCCATTTCGCGTCTAGATTTGCTCCAATACAGTAACAGCAGGTTTTGGGGGCGTGGCCTCAAGATAAAAAGCATGAATCGAGCGTGAGAAATTGCAACATTGTATCAGATTGCAGTGATGAGCACCTGTCCCTCAAACTCTTCCCACGTACGGGTATGAAATGTATCTTGTCAAAGAAAAGCTAGCTATTCTGTTTTCTTTGTTCGTCTTGTTATGGTTTTCCAAATAAGTGTATTTATGCTCTCAGTATATGATCGCGGTAATAAAACGGGACAAAATGTAGGACCTGTGTTTTGTTTTCCAGCGAGCATATATGCCCGGCCGTACCTTTGAACACTCTCACTCCCCACTGTGTCTGCTTGTCGGTATTCTTCTCATTTTTCTTTTTTTGCAGGTCGTCCAAATCCTGGTCCGTTACCGTTGCAAATCTGGCGGCGCCACCAACTTCAGTACTTTGTGGTGTCGGATGTTGTTGTACGGAGCGTAATTCTTCCAAATTTATGGTCGCCAGGAAACCATCGTCATCCGAATCAAAATCAAAATTTCGATCGAGTTGATATCTGAAATAAAAAAAATGACGGACTCATCTAAGATTTTTTTATTAAATACATTTTTTTATTCGATGATATGCTGTACTTCTCAATTTATTTCTTGCTTTAGTTGTTTTATTACTTAATTTATTTTACGCTCACCATGAATCTCTACGGACCGTACATGATTAGACCTCCGACACCGTAGGATAATGGTTCATGTTATCAGTCGAAATTTGAAAACTTATGTTATTTACCTGAAAGCATCCCTCGTATTGCCTCTTCGAATTATTTTATATATGTTGTAGGTTCCAAGAGGCCTTGTTATTTCACTTATTGTGTAAATCCTCTCCTCAAATTTGACCCGCTGACCTACATACAAAGGCTCCATGTTGACCGAATTGTAAAATTGTAATTCCATAGTAGCAGACGATACAACCCACCACCCCCCTTTGCGCGGTTTGGAACAGTCCACTTTATTTTTAGTTTGCGCGTGGGAAAGAGTACTATATCACCCGATATAGGACAGCAGTATCCCTATGCCTTCAATGCTAAAGATCAGGCAGAGGTATTAGAATAATATTGTTGTCGTTTGTGTCCGTTTTTCAATCTAACGGTCACATAGTCATCACTTTCGATCAGGCGACTTGATGACTTGATAGGGCCATTACATCATTGCGCTTGATTATTTGGGTCCAATATCCCTCATGCAGGTGCTAAGGGCCTTGTAATGTCAGCTGTCTACATGAACATCTACAGTTAAAGCGCGGCTGAGATACAAATCACCACAGGAATAATATATGGATCTTGGAATGCATTTATATATAAATCTGTCAGAATATTGGTCGGTGGGGTTGTGTGACTTCTTATACCGCTTATGGCGGTGCTAGGGGTCGTGTGGTATTGTCGTCCAAGTTGCCACATGAACAGGCACAATAAAAGCGTACCTGAGATACAACACACATCACTAATCGTTACATTCTTGGTATGTGCTTTAGAATAAGACTATACTGTAAAGTCATGTGGCTCTGTCAGTATGTCGGCACCTCTTCCCACTTCCCTTCTATGTGTTGTAATGCTTGTCAGCATTGCATGTTGAGTTTAATTTGTAGAGTGAGCGTCTCATGCACAAAGGCTACATTACAGGAGCTGCCTAAATGAGCTGGATTAGACCAATCGTGAAGTCAAATTTTATTTGGATTAGTCCGATACCCAGAAAAATGGAGTGGTTCATCATTTTCGTATCCGGATGCCTATTCTACGAGACAGTGTGGATTTTACGCTAGACCATACTTCTTCATGTGTTCTTCGGTTACTGCCCAAGCATTTATCTTAACTTACCTGGTTTGTTACCTTTGTAAATGGCTGCAGACAGAACAAAAGATGCTATCCACAGGGTGGCAGTTCCGACTGGCATTTTTCCTGATGTCAGACGCTGGTTAGGCCGGAGAGGGTCTGTGATCAGCACATATCGAGTGACTGTGATGGCGACTAGGTGGTATGTCGAGCAGAACTGTAAAGCTTGAAGTACTGACAGAACAACACTGCATGCCTCCCAGACACCTGGTTGAATGGAATAAGAATGCTTATTTTGTTTTCAAATACATGGATGGCCTTGAATTAAATTACCGTAAAATATGCAAATGATATTCTAGCATGGAACTAATATCGGACACTAATATAAAATACCGTAAAATATGTTAGAAAGTGTGGCACGGTTGGACAAATATTGCGAGTAAAAAATAGAGCACTAAGAAATCCATAGCGTCATGGGGTTTTCAAACAAGGCTTTCTCACAACAGAGAAGACAAACGATAGTTCACAGAACCCCTTTGAATTTCATATCAGTATACTAAAAAGGTAGCCACTAAATATTTATTACTCTAATTCTGTCAAGGAGTTTGACTGGAACGACTATAGTTGTGATTGTGAATCTTCGAACTTTATGTATACACCATGCAAACATATCCTGAATGATAACCCTGATATAATGAGTGATGACAACATAAAAACACTCCTGACGAAGGGACCTAACTATGGAGAGCCGAGAAAGAAAACCCTGAAGGCCGACCAGAAGACAGTCCTGACTGCACTGAAACAGTACGTTATTAAGTTGCCAAAGCGAGAAAAAGTTGAACTTACAGTACTAGCTGATTGACTGGGACTCATTAAGAGCAAGGTCGTTGAACAATCGGCAATATTGACAGAAGTACCCTTCCCGCAGCAAAGCAAGTACTGAGAAACCCCAATTAGCAAGAATCTCTAGCAAATATCCAGAGTAAATTCGTCATTGTCGCAGAAGATAAGCTACAAATAATATATTCTCCACATCTAAATATTACTATTACCAGGTGCTGGTTAAGGAATTGAATTGAAGGCACATCATTATCGAATATGTCTACTTAATCCCAAACTGTATTTTCTCCGGAAGATTTATATAACAACCAGAAAACATTTATCAAGGAAAGAGGTATTTCGCTTCTAACCACTCATAACGATATACCAAAACTGTACTGGACTCCCAAAATCAATGGAACACCATGCCAATCTAGTTTCATAGCTGGATCTAGAAGCTGCACCACCAAGCTTCCTTCTATCCTGTTGATGAGAGCCCTTCAGAAGGTCAAAGCATTTTGGGAAAGGTATTGAGCCACTATTTCTAAAAACTGTGGCCTTGAGCGTATGTGAATATTGTTAAACTCAAAGTATCTCACGGAAGAACTTGATCGGTTGATGCGAAGGAACAAATACCGGACAGACATGTATCCACTTGAAATTTCCGACTCTATAATACATTCAAAACCTTACTGACCTTTCTGTTTTAGTTTATTAACAGCGTCAGTGTTCAAGAAAACTGTCGATATAAAGCACACAAAAAGTTATATCAATCATGGACTGCTTCTTTGTTATATAGTTGCTTGAATTTCACATTAATGATACCTATGTAATAGGTATTCCAAAGGATACTCAGTGTGCACCCCAATTGGATCACCTATATCTAAATATGTTTATATGTAGACGTTTTCAAAAACCGATCATTTCGAAGACCGTTGTGGATAATCGCTACATAAATGAAGCATTGAAGGCTATATATCCATCAGTCACAGTCAAAGCGATACATCATTCCACGGAGCGTCTTCACTCAATGTTTCTCACATTTCTACATATCGCATGCTGATAGCAAAATACGAGCGTAGTGTGCAAGAGTTATGGCGGTATGTCCAATTCCGCTTAACCCGGGGTTAGGGGCCGTATCAACTCTAGATCATGGTGGCTTTCATATGAACAGGCACAATCAAAGTTTGAATGAGATAAATCATTTTGTTGATGATGACTTTACAACAAAAATCATATGACCTATTCTGGAGGCATTTGTCTCCTGTTGCAAAAATATGCTCCATGACCTATTCTGGAGGCACTTGTCTCCTGTTGCAAAAATATGCTCCATGACCTATTCTGGAGGCATTTTTCTCCTGTTACAAAAATATGCCCCATTACCTATTCTGGAGGCATTTGTCTTCTGTTGCAAAAATATAACACCTCAAATCAAAACCGTTTTAAAATAATCAAGCTTACTAAAATATTGTGTGAAGAAAGAATTTTCGTTTGAGGTGTCATATTTTTGTTACAGGAGAAAATTATTCTTCAAAATGCCGAAATATGGCAGGGGATACATTTTAATCAATCATAATTTCATTTTTCTGCAACCGAGCATCGCAATTGTTACGAGACTGCTGCTTCAGTAAATCTGATTTTGCATCCCCTGCAAAAATATCTTGTATGATCCTATAAGATTCTGAAAAAACCTATAAGATTCTAAAACAATCCTATAAGATTCTGAAAAAGCCTATAAAATTCTAAAAAATCTATAAGATTCTGAAAAATCTTCTAAGATTCTGAAAAATCCTATTGGATTTAATAGGATAGCACTTCGATCCAATAGAATTCCTAGAATTCTATTGGCTCCTATAGGATGAATATAACAATCCTATTGGATTGAATAAGATAGCTTTTTGAGCCTATAAAGATTTCTAATATCATACCTTATCCTATAGGATAGACATTAATAGGATGGGATAAATTCTATTGCTGTCCTATAAAATTATATGTAATAAACATCCAAATCCATAGGATCAATTGTATTAATAATATTAGGCAGAGTGGAAATTGATCCCACTTAAGTTGAGTGAAATTCGCTCAGGTTGAGTGAAATTCACTCAAGTTTGAATCAATAAATCACTCAAGTGGTGAGCAAAATCACTCCAGTTGAGTTGAAAGTATATTATTTCACACAAGTCAAATGACATTTCACTCGAGTGATTGAGTGTAATTTCACCCAAACCTTATTTTGCCCACCACTTCAGCGATTTATTGACTTGAGTGAAATCCACCCAACTTGAGACTGGATTTCATTCAACCTGATGGGATCAATTTCCACTATTCTTGAGAACAATTAATTTCATTCAAAGTTTTTAGAGAATGGAGATATGTTTAGTCATTTTATGCGGTCTTCATTCAAGACAAATATATCCAAAATGCATTTTTGGTTAACCATTACAGATCCGTGAATTGCCGAGTTGAATTTTTTTTCACATAATGCCTTGCATTTGGTTTCGAAGTAAAATTGCTCGCTAGTGTATCAGAACCGGCTTGTGGTAACACAAATTGATGAAACATCGAATGCAAAAAGAATCCACTAATTGTTTTCAGTTTTAGTATATTCAATGAAGCTCATAAATGTGATACTGCATGGCAATTATATATACGAGGTTTCATTGAACCCACCCACTGCCCTCAGGGGCATGTCCCCACCCTAGGGGATCTGAATCGACCCTCATACGCCACGGATTAAGAAGTGAAACTCACATGAGCCGACCTCACATGAGCCGACCCTTAAGAAGTGAAACCCACATGAGCCGACCCTCATACGCCACGGATTTCACCCCATGGCTCATTCACCCCCATGGGTTCATTCACCCCCATGGGTTAGTTTATAGGAATAGAGAGATCGTGTGCCCTTTCTATACTACTCATTGAGTACTACTCATCGCGCATGCGCAGTCGACCCATTCTACTGTAGGGTGCAAGCCTGGCCCATGGAATCTCAGGTAGCGAAAACCCCAGGTCTCTCGGCCCACCCTATCTCGCGCCACACCTATAGGGATAGGGAGATCGCATGTCCTTTCTATACTACTACTCATCGCGCATGCGCAGTCAACCCATTCTACTGTAGGGTGAAAGCCTGGCCCATGGAATCCCAGGTAGCGAAAACCCCAGGTCTCTCGCCCCAGCCTATCCCGCGCCACACCTATGCGACCCGCTGTGCAGTGAGTAAAGTGGCGGAGGAGGAGTAGGACAGTGAGTAAAGTGGAGGAGGAGGAGGAGTAGGACACGCCACGGATTATACTAGGGAGATGAATCTACACTGGTAAAACCTCTCGACTCATTACATTAACGAACGTACGAGTGGACGAACAACACACATGCATGTACATGATGAGAATACACCGATAATCCTAGGCTAAAATTGTCCAAAAGGAAAAAAAAATGATTACCATCTAATGGCGCTTTTATTGTGATCTGTTACTACTGTTACTAAACCATATTGATTTTCCATGAAAGATTACTGTAATTTTCCCACAAACTTTTACAGTAACATAACATCATAAATTAGTACTAAATGTATACAAGATACAATGTATACAAGATGCAATGATACTATGTATACAAGTTTCAATGATCTTAATTAGCTCTGGGAATATCCCAGCTTAAAGTTGGCTGATTTGATTTCACTCAGTGACATCAAATCTCATTTGCATGAAATCACTAAATATCAGATTTAAACTTCACATTTCAAAATAGCTGCAACTGTGTGAAATGTTTACATGTGATTACTGACAAATTACTCAGAACTGTGAACACTTTTATATCTTTGATAGTGATCTGTACCACGGGTTTCCATTTGAATAAAATAAAGATATTTAATAATATCAGTCTCTCAAATATTAGTGTTATGAAAATAGTATCATATTAGATAAGAAATCTTGTTCAATTTAGATTTTATAATCAGTCCAAATCCATGACTTTATATTAAATTGGACATTTTGGAACAATATATTTAGAAGAATCAGTTCTAACATTGTCAGTGACAAAAAAATGTTCATTAAAGAATACTTTATGTTATCCTCTTCATTATTATCAATTATTTAAATATAATATAAATATATATATTCTGTTTCTGATAGTCTTTACCTCTTCACTGTCTCATCGAAATGGGTGGAGTTATCTGCCCTTCATAATTTAATTGAACACTGGGGGCGCCACCATCGTCTTAAAACAACACCAGAGAAAAAATGACTGACCACAAGTGCAAAAATCAGGTGGATTTGTTCATGTTAAGCTAGAATTATGGAAGCTTGAAGAACTGTATTGCAGATTGTGATGAGTGAAGCTAGTGATGGTAAGTTATAAATATAACTATAATTTTTCTCTTTTTCATAACTTAATTTTTCTTACCCCTTGAGCTAGGGGGTTGAAACTTACAACACTATACCCTTGGGTCAAGCTCTATCAGAAAATGTAAAAAAATGCAAGATGGCCGCTTTGATGACGTTACAATGACATCATCTTCAAAAACGGCATTTTTTGGTCGATTTTTTGGTCAGATTTTTGCAATTTTTTATTTATGCAATTTCTCCACAAAAACTCCATGCTAAATTAGTGAATATTAATGTGATATGAAATAAAATAGTATTTGCCCACTTTTCATCGCGGAAAAGCAGAAATGTATAAGAAAAATGACGAAAACATCACATTTCTGGTACCCCATGTGGGCGCCATCTTGAATTTACCCATGATTCTCTCCTCGGGAGGTTATGCAAATAGGCTCAAAATGACCCCAATATGATAAATTATAAAGTCATGTGTGAGCTCTTAATTTTTTGTCATTCCGGAGATAGCACAGAAAGTTTGGTAGTGGGGCATTTTGCAACCTCCCCCCCCACCCAGGCCTGGTAGGGTTAATAAGCAAAACACTTCTAGCTGAACAGTGGAACTCTTGTAATGTGGACCCACCACGAACATCAGCTATTATTATCAACAAGTTTCCTTTGACATACTTGGCATATTAATAAACTGATATTGGCCTCAATAAATATTGCTGTATGGACTGGTTGTAATAATGTACTTCACCTTATAATTGCAGTCAAATTTGATGGGTCATTTAGCATGACTTTCAGAAGGAAATATCCATATCTCTGTCTTAATATCACTTTCAGATCTACCTAGGTTCATCAAGGCAGTGTGGATTGTCATTGTCATGATTGTGTGCATTGTGAGCTTGGAAACCCCAGGCTTGGGGACCTCATATGAAGATTGGCCATGCACCCCTGGAGGAAATCCCCTGAGGGTGAGATATTTTTATCACACAACTGCTTGTGTACTTCCTGTTCATGTCAAAACAGTGGGATTTAACTGGTTGGGGGCGGAGGGTAGCTCTAAATAAATTATCTTGTTGTTTTTAACTGTTTGATGGTGATTTATAAAATTTATTGATTGTTGTTCCTTCCGGAAGATTTAAAAATCTTTCCAAACCAAATTTCTGACAAAAATGGTAAAGAAATATGTTCTAAAATATATTGATAATAAATCAAATGTCAGCATAACCTATTTTAGCTGTGATCAAAATGTGATCAGAAAAAGTATAATCAATTATGATTAGACTTTCCAACATTATAACAGGCTATATTTTTCTTGTCTATTGATTGCACTATTCATTGTCAAATCTGAGGATCTTTGCACACTTCAATTGTATATTTCTACACACATCTTGAAAAATGAGAACATTTCATTTCATACATTTTATTTCAAAAATATAAGAATATAATTTGTAGTTAATAAGCATTTATTTGTTATTTGAAAACCTATATGGAGATTTAGTTGAACCAGAACTTAACAAAGACAAATTATAAACATTCACATGATTGTTTCACTTCAACTCTAATGGCTTCTTACATTGTATGCTTTCGTATTCCAGCATGCAGCTGCTACAAAGAATGGCAGGGAACTTGGCTCATTTCAAGCAGCCACTCGCCTGACGGAAACTTTAATGAGCACACCTAAGGTATGGTTGATATCTTCATTGTATATATTGGTTAGAATGTCACACAAACTGTTTATCTCCCTTGTTGTATATCATGGAGTACTAAAGAAAGGATAATAGACATCTTCATCAATCTTTTGTAAATCGTACGGATGTGTTTCATTCTTTACCTTGATGGTAGTCAACCTATTTAATCGTCCTGAGTGTATTTAAAAAAGAACTGGATTGCATATCATACGGAACCATATATACAACTGATCAGGTTTAAATTATATGCATGTATTTTTCACAACAGGCCAAGAAGTCCACAGTTCAGACTGGTGGGTTCCAGCAAAGGTTGGATTACATCCTGGGGCAGGCCAATCATACAAAAATATTAACTGACTAAGAATGTAGCTAATTGATGACACAGTTAATTGAAGTTAAACTTCATTAATTATAAAAATAATTTGGATTGAATTTGTGAGAAATTGCTAAGAAATAAAAGTACTGATCTGTGTGCTGAAAATTTCCATTCTTGCTCCTTCATGGATTGTTATTATTTTTCACCATGGCAAGCTGCAAATTATTTCATTCTCTTCCAGAAGAAATTTCCCGGTTCTGAGAAGGCCATTCGGGATGCCATGAAATCTAAACTTAAGAAGCTGATGGAGATAATGATACTCTGTTCACGTTCCTCCGTGAATATCTATCTTTATAGTGCACATGTGTATAATAAAGAAAATATTTATTATATTTATTTGTTTGTTCTTATTGTTTCTATGCGTTAGTAAATTTACCAGAATCTCTTTCTCTGTAACATACCTGTGCTACATCCAAAACAAGCAACGCTTACGCCTATACATTTTCTGATGCCTTTAATATTTTACAATACAGGGGCATTTTGTATTTCGTGGATTTACCATGAAAGATAAGCTATCACTCATCCAAATATTCTTATGAAAATTTTATAGAGAAATCCTTCAGAGTTCTCAGAATCTATTCCATAACTCAATCATATAGGATCCTATTAAAAAATCGCATAGGATTCTATTAGAAATTACACAGGATCTTAGTGTATAGGGTCCCATTAAAAATTCTTATAGGGGTTTGGACCAAAATCCTATACGATCCTATAAAATTTTATCCAATAGGATCATATAAGATTTTTTTGTAAGGGATGTGTTTGTTAGAAAAGAAAAGTGAGCTTATGTCTCCCATAAACAGGCACGGTGGAAGCAATTTATGATTGGAGGCGCCGCTATCACAGCACAAATAGGCGAGGGCCCGGGGGCGGCCCACGCCCCGGAAGCTCCTGGGGATTTAGAAGGCCGGAGACGCGTTCCGAGCAATAACTCTTTGTATGTGTGAACTCTATTGCTTTTGTCTATTTATTGTTTGTCACAACATTTTTTTAATATTCGCAGGCAAGCAAATGATGATGTTCGGAAGTATAAATAATTTAAATCTTAAATACATATCATTTCAATCGAACGGTTCATTAACAAACTTTGAACATGTCACTAGCACGGATTTTTTCTACTTGTTGGGGAGCAGAAAATATTTCAACTTATAAATGTGAATGAATCTTGGATGTCTCCCATTGGATAGTAGAATCTGCATTCAATACAGATTTTTTATTCGCTTTACTCTGTCGGTATTTATTCTATGCCTTGTTTTTGTTTTGCTTTGTGTCGTGCTGTTTTTTAAAATCTTTTTGGAGGGGGGGGGCTGAAAATATTGGGGGAGGGGCATGCCCGCACCCCTGTTCCGCCGTCCCTGACAAAGGAGTGTTTTCCATGTAAATGTCCCATAATCTTTTCAAATGATCCCTTTGCAGGTGATAGCTAAAATAGCTTCATATTAACATAATTATATGGGAAACGAGCTGATAATTTGGATCTATTCGCATTGGTACCGGTACCTATATATGTACTTACCAATGACATGTATGAATGGTAATTCCTCAATATGTGCTAACTGATAGAGGGTGAACACCAAACTATTGAGGAGATCGGCCACTGCCAAGCTGAGCAGATAATAGTTGATGAGGACCAGCAACTGTCGACGACGAGAGAACACCACCATCACCAAAATGTTCCCAACGATACTCACAAACGTTATAAGAAAGAGAAGACTAACATACAATCCAACAAATACAGTATCTTCCCCTGCCTCACCCGTCTCGTTCACTCGCTGGATTGAGTCATTCCCTGGACTTACATTGTTGCACTGAGGCAAAATCCCCTTATACTCAGTGTGATTCGTCATTTTGATTGAATCGAGTTTCAGTGGTTCATTTTTTGTCATATGTGCTTCTCTCTTGCAGGAAACAAGCCTATGTTTATGTATACTATGATTGTCTTTTTGAATTTGGTGCTAATACTGTTATATGAAAAATGGAATAGGTCTTTGGATTATGGACGCGGATATTCTCTAATGGACGACGGCTGGATTATGAATGACGGACTAGGCGCTTGTAATTTGTCATGTATGATATGATTGAAAAATTATGAGACAAAAGCTATATATACTCGCAATATAAATACACATAATGCTTTTACATTTCGTAAAGGCCGTTCATGCCGACACGAAAACTTTATTCAATAGGGATAGATCAATATTCCTTGTGCAGAAGTCAAACGAATTACGTGGTTTCTAACATGGCATTGTCATTCCAATGTTAATTCATAAACTTTGGCCAGAAGGAGATAACTATGCAATCAGGCATCTCTTTTCCGCAAACATTTGTCTGACTCTGCTTAAAGCTGGTCAATGCAGAATTTATATTGCTTTGCAAATATTGAAAGTATGGGCTTATCATAGTTTCAGCGGGTCAGCGATTAATTTTCATAAACATGAATGCGATGTTGCCTGGAGATAAGAAGAGATTCCACAGAATTAAATACTGGTACCATAGTCACGATCAAAGCCAGGGATTAACGTTATAGAAAGGTAAAACACAAAATATCTCCGAACAGCTTAACACACAATGAACACTTAACCAAACTCTGCAATGTTTTTTTCAGCGCATTATGTTGCCAGATAGGTTAGTATGTTTCAGGAGACTGCTGGACATAAATATTATGTCATTATTCAGATATATTTCGTTTATTTCGGTTTGGTGCGAGGTAATGCTACCAAATAAAAACATTTATTCCTTTCTTCTTTTACATGGCTGCTATGAAATTTACATGGATGCTATGACATTTACCCACATTTAAATTCAACAACCATCAAGAGAGACTTACGGTTAGATATACGTAGGCAACAATACAGGCCTACAACCAGACAATGCGTCACTTGCTCAGAAGCATACATAAGACGATAACAAGAATAAAACCAACTCCCTGAATGACAACGCCCCAGAAAGAGAACGTCAAGAAACAGAATACTCAACCCTAAACAAGACAAGACGTGTTACCCCTAAGATGTCACAGAACTAACCGTTGTTTAATACAAAATATGATCTTTTGACTTTCACGCAATGTAGGTTGTAGCCTGCCTTCTTGTACCCCGATACACACTCCAAGCAATGTTACAGGCACAGATTTCTTAGAGAACCCGCCCTGTTCTCAAGGGCGTCGTTAGGGAAGTCGTTGAGCGCGAAGGACTCCCTCTCAGTGCCCAACTGCATATTATTTTCCTACATGTATGTTGGACATCACAGTAGTGGACTCTGCAAAACAAGCGTAGGAAACGCCCCCCCCCCCCGACCTTTCGAAACACCCTGACGACACCCATGGTTCTCCCAGTATTTCATGGACGGCTTTGTTCGTACGAAGGGGTATAAAGACGAAGGAATCACCCACGCGATAACAAGTAAAATGAATATATATTTATCAGTATAACTCGACCAAAACGAACCGCCGTACATAGACGATTATTCTTTTTATATCTCCCTTTGCTCTCTTCTTGTTATTTATTTGTTGTAGAATATAGCGCCTGTAAAGATCTTGAATGAACTAAGATATGTACCGTGAAATTCAAATAAAACATTGAGTTGATGAGCCGCGAAGCTCTTAAACTACACTTTGAATCAATCAAATTTCACCATTCACTTTAAAGAGTAGTTAATAGGCATACACCATGCTCATCTATACTATCGAATGGGTGCCAAAGTTTATCCTGAGAACAATGTAGTATTCATCTCCATATTTGACTATGCCGAATCTGTCGGAAATATTTACTCGAGGGGATCGATTTTAACTTTAAAACATTGGAAAGCGTTGAAAGTCAACATTGATGTCATGGACAAATAATGCACCAAAGTTAGAAACGGTAAACCCACCCAACTTGATGAAGACATACACTTGGCCATGAACATGTATCGCTCCAAACAAGCTATTCATTGTCGAATCTGGAAGAAGGACTATAACGATTTCCGACGGAAACAGGGTTGATGATAAACGAAAGTATTCCGGTCGCATTGAAATCGCAGATGCAACCCAGTGATGGAGCTGTAAAGGTTAGGATGAACTAAACATTCTACCTATCTCCAGACGGGTGAAATCCCCATATCGCAACCACGGGAAGCTACTTTGCTGAATTTATGCAAGCTGTAAATCCATATTCTCTAAAAAAAGTTGAGTGAAATTTCACTCAAGTAAGAGTGGAAATGGATCCCACTCAATACGATTTTCACTCAACTTGAGTTACTTTTCACTCAACTTTAGTTAAATGCACTCAACTTGAGTGACATTCGATCCCACTCGAGTGAACTTGAGTGGTTTTGACTCAAGTTGAGTGAAAAGTAACACAAGTTGAGTGAAAAGTAACTCAAGTTTGAGTGAACAGGTACATTTCACTCAAACTTGAGTGAAACAGTTCACTTAAGTTTTTTAGAGAGTACAACCCATCAAATATTTGAGAAACACAAATTATCATGTGCACGACCATTTTTAAACAACTCTGTACAAAATTCTAACCTAAAAAAACGATTGGGTGAAATATCAACATAACGTTGAAAATAGAGACTCGAGTTTTGCGACATTTTCAAATATCATGTACACATTTATCACCTGTTTTTCAACAAACACGGTCTCCACTTACTGACCAATTCCGAGCGAGCTAATGCTTATATCCAAATATTTGGTATAACTTTGCACAGGATCAACTATGATGTATCAGTTCCGTTATACCGATAGGAGATGTTATCAACCTCCCAACATAGTTCAACATTCAACATCGATGACGAAAATGGGGGATATTCTGACGATGTAAATGCTACAGGCAGTTCAACCCTGCAGGCAGAAGTCGTTATTCCCTGTTCGACGAATCCGACATTCAAGTCGACGAATCTCGCTTGATGGAGAAATTTACACGGCTGGCAGACGCACAACCAGAGGTAGGAATTAACTCTATACACTCGATAAACTACCACTGCGCGGACTACAGGGTTCGCAATGCTGCAGTTAATCATGTGAAGCTCACGAAACCGCTGTGTATTTCTTACCAGTACACTAAATCGATAGCAACTAATAGTGAGGTGCTTAGTGAAATTATATTTACGTAAGTGACAAAAGCGTGATTTTTTCACCAAAGGATCCCCTAGGGTCACTCCCTTGAAAAATATGTGACTGCAAAAAAAAAATTCACAAGTGTGACGTCACAGTGACGTGGTTTGGACGTTTATACTTTAAATGTATGCTAAACTACAGAATATCGTCAAAGTAAGGTTTCTGAACTAAACCTGTACTGGATTATACATTCCAGTTGTAAATAGTTTATTTTTAGATTTGAACTCTTCTGTGTTGGAGGCGCACTTACCAGAACTGTTTTTTGAGGAAAGCGTGTTCCTGTCTTCTCCAAAGTCGAACTTTGCAGTGAATCGCCATTGTCGCGTCAACCCTGCAGCCGCCACTTTGTTAGTATGATTTATTGAACTCTTACGCTCATGCAGTGCATTCATTTCATTTATTCAGAACATATTGAAAGACTAAGTCGTTCGTGAATGATCTAATACGTGAACTCACCAACAACAACGGCATGTTATGTAATGTTTCGTAATCATCGTATGTCGCTGTAGACTGACTTTACATGCATCAGTAATTGTTAGCAATTCCTTTCTGTCAAACCTTTAAGGTCATATATATATAGTTTATTCAAAGGAACTAGCTTATTGTAAGTCGCATTTTTATAATGTATTTACGGAAACCAGTCCAGCTCGAATGTTTTGTAAATCAAGGGCCAATACTCTTGCTGGCTTGCTGAACGAAGCTCGTCTACTGATCAAAGGGACACTACTCTTCCGAGCATTTTCAAAACTCTGTAGATGAATAGCAAACCATTTATATTGTCGTATTGGTTCGTAATTCACTTTTTCTGTTTCTTGTTCAGTAATTCACTTTTTCATTTCTTTCACAGCTATTTACCACTACACACATTACACGTTAACAGAGATTCAGCAATAAACAGTGTGAACAGAATTCTCCGGCGTTCTGCGTTACGACTGTGTTGGATACGTTAAGGGGTTAGCTGTCTGCTATTCACCAGTGAAGAGGCAGAACAGTAAATAGACATCACCTGGCTGAAGAGGATCATACAGACATCGGCACACAGGATCACGGGCATCGGACGACGTCCAAACTACACGGACATGGGTCATTCCCTAACTGGTAACACAAAGTATAACATTCAGTCTCCATATAAACTGTAACATCACGCAGTGGGAGATGGACTATTGATAACAACTATCAACAGACTATATAATATATCTACACGAACATTATATAACTGTCAATATATCCGACGCAGGCACGTCTGTTCCCTCAGTGGACGGCGCCATTGCAACGAGGATTCGGTCACATACAGAAAAAGGTACTGAAATGTATGAAATTACGAGACAAGGACATTTTAAGAAGCTAGAGACAGCTTGGCAACATTTAGAAGAAATACTGGAAGCACAATTAGATCTACCCTTAGATCTTGCCACATTAGAACAAGCTCGTGCAGATCTGAATAAAGCCTTTGAACTTTATACTACACTATCCCAGTCCTACGCAGAATATCTGGCCAGAGTAAACTCAACAGACAGCCGTAAAGACTTGCAAGCTCACACCTCCGTTTCCAAGGCACGTGACCAGTTGGTAAAAAACAGTATAACACAGCTAAACTTGGACATTCTACAATTGATGGAAAGTGCCTCGCAAACCAGTAGAGCTGCAAAATCCAAGTCAAATTCTGGTCGCAGGAGCCATACATCAAATGTCAGTTCCGTCCTCGCTCGCAAAATGGCAAAGGCCGAAGCAGCCAAAATGAAATTGGAATTTGCAAGCAAGGAAGCTAACATCAAGAAACAATAGGCAGCTATAGCTGAAAAACAACAACTGTTAGCAGCGCAAACAACGCGTGTGCAGGCTAATTTAGATGCCGAACTTGAACTTTTAAGAACTCAGGGACTCGTCGCCGAGATAGCGGCCGAAGTTGATGCCCTTGAAAGGATGAGTAATCCAGCCGACGACGTAAGTGTTGGCATAGAATTACCCCAAGAAAGTCCTAGTGAACGCACAAAAGCATATGTGGAGAGATGCAATATCTCACAGCATTCAGAAACCGTCCCCAAACAAATCACGCAATCAACACCCTTTGTATCGATTCCCATACAACGTCATACATTACATGATTCCACGGAGGGGTTGGGAACACCAAGGCCACGCCCCCATGCGTACACAGATCAAACGTTCCAACTGGATGGGGAGGTGTCTGCTATAAGTCAGGATTCTACATGTCCACAGTATGGCAGTTCAACATTGAACCCAGCGACTCCTGTCTACAGTCCCGCCTTAAATCCGGTAACTACATCTTCTGACAGGCTCCAGGTTAACCCATACACATCAATGGTAACTTCAGAACTTACACAGTTTCTTCTAAAGAAAGAACTGTTGCTCACAAGACTGAACAATTTTAATGACCAACCAGAGGGTTATGCCAGCTGGAAAGCAGGGTTCTTAGGCATTGTGAGGGAGCTCAATGTGAACTCCATTGAGGAGACTGACTTGCTAGTTAAATGGCTGGGCCCCGAGAGCGTAAAACACGCTCGCAGTATAAGAGCTGCAAACACTAACAGTCCAGAAAAGGTCTAAAACTAATCTGGGGCAGACTAGATGAAAGGTTTGGGTCCCCAGAAATGGTGGAATCGGCACTAAAACAGAAACTTGAACGTTTCCCAAAACTTTCAAATAAGGAGAATAAGTAACTCTATGAACTATCAGATGAGAAGTATAGTACGTTGCTTTCCTACTTTGACTCGTCGACAGGCGTTATTCCCATAGTGCGTAAACTGCCCTACAACATACAGGAGAATTGGACAACTCAAGCGTCCAAGTATAAGCGACAACACAATGTTTCCTTTCCCCCTTTCTCCTTCTTCGTCGAGTTTGTCCGGGAGGTTAGCCGGATAAAAAATGATCCAAGCTTCTCCCATGAGTCATCGAGCGTACCCCAGACAAAGGAAAAACCACCAACGAGACTCACCTATCCAAGGGTGAACATATCCTCGAAGAAAACGGTCCACGCATTCGCAGCTGCAGAAAGCGACCAAGCTTTAGGAAAGTGCCCCATACATAAAAGCAACCACTCTATCAATGAGTGTCGGAATTTCAGAACAAGAACTCTAGATGATCCGAAGAAATTTCTCAAAGACCACGGGATATGTTTTCGAGGTTGTTGTTCAAACAAACACATGGCTAAAGCATGTATGGAGACTGTTAAATGTACGGAATGTGGCAGTGGAAAGCACCCCACTGCACTGCACGTTGGGAATTCATCTGTCTCGAACTCAAAAACTCCTGTGACGGTGCCAGAGGTTGGCGGGGAGACAGATCAAAAAGTGGTGAACTCAAACTGCACACAAATTTGCGATACAAGGTTCGGTGGAAAATCTTGCAGCAAGAACATTTTGATAAACGTGTATCCAAGAGGGTTCCCAAAACAATCAAAGCGTATGTATGCCATTTTAGACGAACAGAGCAATGTGTCGTTGGCTCGATCAAAGTTCTTTGATCTGTTCAATGAAGACGGTGAGACGATGGTATACACCCTTACATCATGCAATGGGCGTGTACAAACTTCCGGTCGACGAGCGAAAGACTACGTCATAGAAGCTTTAGACTCGAGTGGACAGGTGCATGTTCCAGACCTTGTGGAATGTGACAATATTCCGAACGTACGGGCAGAGATACCAACCCCAGAGGTCGTCATGTGTCATCCGCATTTGAAAGACATTGCACAAACAATACCGCCATTGGACAAAGACTCCGACATCTTGCTATTGATTGGCCGCGACGTTCCAACGGCACATCACATTATCTGTCAACGTATAGGTCCACACAACTCCCCATACGCCCAGAAGCTGCGACTTGGTTGGGTTATTGTAGGCGAAACGTGTCTAGGGAAAGTGCACAAACCGGACTATGTCGTAAACAAAACATATGCGTTACCAAATGGCCGACCGTCTACCTTTGAACCTTGTCCAAGCAAATTTGACGTTAAGGAAAAACACAGAACCACCAACGTTGAGGACAGCGTAGCGCACAACATCTTTGTTACGACACCACATGACAATAAGATTGGAACCTCTGTTGAAGACAGAGAATTTCTCCGGATTATGGATGAAGGTTTCGTCAAGGGTCCCGATGGTAATTGGGTGGCTCCTCTGCCATTTAAAACATCTCGCCGACGCCTACCTAACAACAAAGCACAAGCAACGAAGAGTGCTAAGACACTTCACAACAGTCTTACTACAAACCCAGTCAAAAGACAACACATGTTTGACTTTATGCAGAAAATCTTCGACGACGGACACGCAGAGCTGGCACCACCCGTGAAACCAGAAGAAGAATGCTGGTATCTCCCTCTGTTCGGAGTGTATCACCCCAAAAAACCTGGACAAATCAGGGGTGTGTTCGATTCGTCTGCGTGTCATGAAGGCGTGTCGCTAAACGACGTGCTGCTGAAAGGTCCAGATCTCACAAATGATTTATTGGGCGTCCTGCTACGATTCCGTAGGGAGATGATTGCCTTCACAGCAGACATAGAACGAATGTTCTACTGCTTCCAGGTCCGTGAAGAGGACAGGAATTATTTGCGATTCCTATGGTATCGAGACAACGATTTCCATAAAGGTCTGGTTGATTACCGGATGAAAGTCCATGTATTCGGAAACAGCCCGTCACCAGCTGTGGCGACGTACGGTCTTCGCAAGTCAGCGGAGATCGGCCGAGACAACTTTGGAGAGGACGTCGTGAACTTTGTTAACCGGGATTTCTACGTAGACGACGCCCTCACGTCACTTCCCACAGTCAGTGAGACCATCGACTTGGGTAAGAGAGCACACCAATCCCTGGCGACAGGTGGAAATATTCGATTGCATAAGATCGTCTCAAACAGTCAGGACGTGATCCAGGCATCTCCCATCAAGCGACCACGCTAAGGATATCAAGAACCTTGATTTGGGAACTGATCAGGTTCCTCTTCAGCGTAGCTTGGACTATCGTGGGACATCAAAGCGGACTCCTTCACCTTTCAAGTTTCCACAGACAAGAAACCATTCACGCGCCGTGGGGTTTTATCGACAATCAATAGTTTGTTTGACCCTTTAGGATTTGTCGCCCCAGTCATCACACAGGGTAAAATCTTACTTCGAGAATTCATGAAGGAACCAGTAGACTGGGATGACACATTATCACCGCACCATGAGAAAGAATGGGAAAACTGGAAGAGGTCCTTGCTATGTCTACAGGAACTACAGATTCCGAGAGTGTACACCAGCTTATCATCAGTCTCCAAAGAAATCCTCATCTACTCAGATGCGTCAGAGTTGGCGATAGCAGCTGTGGCCTACATGAAGACAACGGATTACGTCGGCAACGAGCAAATTGGGTTTATACTTGGCAAAGCCAAACTCGCACCAGCCCATGGACACACAATTCCCCGTTTGGAATTATGTGCGACCGTTCTAGCGGTAGAGATCGCCGAGACTATTTCAGACCAGCTAGACATTGACCTCAGAACCATACGATATTTCACTGATAGCAAGATCGTATTGGGATACTTGAACAACCAGACACACAGGTTTTACATATACGTGAGTAACCGCGTAGAACGGGTACGAAGAGTCTCCACTCCTGGTCAATGGAGCTACGTTCCCACTGAGCTAAATCCGGCAGACGTAGCAACGCGCAACATAGCAGCTGCAGACATGAAGACCAGCGTCTGGCTAATTGGTCCATCCAAATCGCCGAAGCCAGATACAGGCGACGAATTTTTTGAGCTGTGCAGCCCAGAAGATGATCATGAGATCAGACCTCAGGTAACGTCACTAGATACCAATGTGTCGCAGCCGAGTTGCCTTGGGTCCGAGCGTTTCCAGAGATTTTCATCTTGGAACAGTCTGGTTAGAGCCGTCTCTCACCTCAAACACATCGTTCGCTGGTATGGAAAGCGGTCTGATTGTCGTGGCTGGCATGTGTGCAGAGGCTCGAAGAACGTTGACCTCTACAGAGATACTGAACTTTTCATCATAAAGTAATTACAGTCCGATGTTTTCGGTAAAGAAATCGACTGTATCATCAACAACAGAGTTCTACCAAAGAACAGCTCAATCCGAGAACTCAGTCCCATTCTGGATGAAGACGGGATACTCCGGGTGGGAGGACGCCTCAACCGAGCCAGTATTCCGGTGGAAGGAAAAAATCCCATCATCATACCAGGAAAGCAGCATATTGCCATGCTGCTGGTTCGTCACTACCACCAGGCTGTGCTTCACCAAGGTCGACATTTCACCGAGGGGGCCGTACGGGCAGCTGGTTTCTGGATCATTGACTGCAAGCGACTGATATCGTCATTGTCATCAGTGTGTCAAGTGTAGAAAGCTCCGGGCCACCACATCTCATCAGAAGATGGCAGATTTGCCACCTGAACGTCTGACTCCATATCCGCCATTTACATACGTAGGGGTGGATACTTTTGGACACTAGGCTATAGTCACACGCCGCACCAGAGGAGGGGCCGCAAATAGCAAACGATGGGCCATCATGTTCTCTTGTTTGGTCACCAGGGCGGTATATATAAAAGTGGTTGAAGACATGAGCTCTGCTTCTTTTATCAACGCTCTATTTCAATCTATTTCAAGCTATCCGAGGCAGTGTGAAGCAGTTCAGATCCGACCGAGGTACGAATTTCGTTGGGGCTACTGACGATATCGGCATTGATGCGATCAACGTTGGAGATGAGACTATGGGCGGATTTCTATACAACCGTAAAATTGAGTGGATATTTAACCCTCCGCACTCTTCACATATGGGTGGGAACGCATGATTGGCGTCACCAGGCGGATCCTGAACTCAATGATGGCAGACGTACAAACCAAGAATCTGACTCACGATGTTCTCGTCACCTTCATGGCAGAGGTATGTGCCATCATAAATGCTAGACCTCTGGTGCCAGTTTCCAGCGACCTGGACTCACCATTTATACTGACATCAAACACGTTGCTGACACAGAAAGTTGGCAGTTCTGTCGAGCCGTTGTGCGACACCTCGCAGCGGGATCAGCTGGACATCTACATATCTCTTTGGAAGCGCGTCCAGCTTCTTGCGGACATTTTCTGGAAACGTTGGAGGAACGAATACATCCAGACCTTGCAACCTGGACGAATATGGCAAGATAACCAGCCGAACATCAAGAAGGATGACGTCGTTCTCCTTAAGGACAAGAACGTTCACCGCAACGAGTGGCCGATGGGAATCGTCTTGAACACCATTCCCGGAACTGATGACAGAGTTCGAAAAGCTGTCGTACGCGTCGTCAAGGGGGGCCAGACTGTTTCTTATACCCGTCCTGTGACCGAAATGGTTCGCCTGTTATCGAACAGTTAACTTGTGTCAGCATTCTATGACAGTTGTTGTGATGCTTCAAAGAACCATCCTGCGGGGAGTGTACTGGATTATACATTCCAGTTGTAAATAGTTTATTTTTAGATTTGAACTCTTCTGTGTTGGAGGCGCACTTACCAGAACTGTTTTTTGAAGAAAGCGTGTTCCTGTCTTCTCCAAAGTCGAACTTTGCAGTGAATCGCCATTGTCGCGTCAACCCTGCAGCCGCCACTGTGTTAGTATGCTTTATTGAACTCTTACGCAGTGCATTTATTTATATTTATTCAGAACATATTGAAAGACTAAGTCGTTCGTGAATGATCTAACACGTGAACTCAACAACAACAACAACGCCATGTTATGTAATGTTTCGTAATCATCGTATGTCGCTGTAGACTAACTTTACATGCATCAGTAACTGTTAGCAATTCCTTTCTGTCAAACCTTTAAGGTCATATATATATAGTTTATCCAAAGGAACTAGCTTAGTGTAAGTCGTATTTTTATAATGTATTTACGGAAACCAGTCCAGCTCGAATGTTTTGCAAATCAAGGGCCAATACTCTTGCTGGCTTGCTGAACGAAGCTAGTCTACTGATCAAAGGGACACTACTCTTCCGAGCATTTTCAAAACTCTGTAGATGAATAGCAAACCATTTATATTGTCGTATTGGTTCGTAATGCACTTTTTCTGTTTCTTGTTCAGTAATTCACTTTTTCATTTCTTTCACAGCTATTTACCACTACACACATTACACGTTAACAGAGATTCAGCAATAAACAGTGTGAACAGAATTCTCCGGCGTTCTGCGTTACGACTGTGTTGGATACGTTAAGGGGTTAGCTGTCTGCTATTCACCAGTGAAGAGGCAGAACAAAACCACCACGACTTTTCCAACTGTAACAAGCTGTGTACTCAGCAAACGTAATTAAGAGTTCAAAATAGTAACATTTTTCAGAGTGCATGGTGAAAAAGAGGAAAAGAGTAGTATAGAAAGCAGCAATTTTGGGGGTGCTTGGGGTGTGTTTGAGGGACCATCCGTTATCAGAATGCGTCGTGTGAGGTGTCAAAGTGAAGCTCTTGTGGTGAAGACCACGACTTGAGGGATGTCCATGTCATCTGTGACGTCATTGCTGACGTCATCAGTTGGAGTAGTACCCAAAGTGGGCATTTTGGGGGTGTGAAGGAAGGTGTCTGGGATAGAGATGGACCATCCGTGGCCCGAATGCGTCAGGTGAGGTGTCAAAGTGAAGCGCTCGTGGTGAAGACCACGACTTGAGGGATGTCCATGTCATCTGTGACGTCATTGCTGACGTCCTCAGTTGGAGTAGTACCCAACGCGGGCATTTTGGGGATGTGAAGGAAAGCGTGGACCATCCGTTGACCGAATGCATCGTGTGAGGTGTGATCTTGTATCAACGCCCGCCAACTCCAAGCTTAACGCTTCAACGCCCTGGTGAAATAGCTCAGAAGCTCTGATTTTCTAGATATTTCATGGAATTGTCACTAATTCATCGAAATGCAGTGACGCCCGTCAACGCCCGTTGTTACGCCTTAACGCCCTATATATACGCCTTAACGCCCGTTTCAACGCCTTAATGCCTTATCTTAACGACCTATCCTTACGCCCTAACGCGCATAGACCAGTCAATCGGCGGGCTGGGGAAGTAACCAATCAGTGCAGTCATAAGGGCATTCGCGGCGTACAAACCGCGATATGTAAAAGCTCATTATGTCCATCATATGCCCATCATAATCAAAGTTAGTCAGGATAGCCGAGTGGTTTAAGGCGCCAGACTTAAGTGCTGGTTCACATATGTGGGACTTGGGTTCCAATCTCACTTCTGACACACACCTTTTTCGTTATTCTTCGCCATGTTGTAAAACCGTTGTACAAATATAGCACTATATATGAATCATTATGACCACGATAACCAGCGTTGGTCAGGATGGCCGACTGGTCTAAGGCGGCAGTCTCAAGATCTATGAAATGGTCTTCTCCGGTGTATGGACATACTGGTCTGCACATGCGAGCGTGGTTTCGAATCCCACTCCTGACTCGCATCCTTTTACTGGTCACACGGAGTCATATAAATGAGGATGCTGTTATTGTTGATATAGTGTAATCTCTCAATTTCGGGTAAATAAAAGTCAAGGAAAGTAATCCAGTTTAGTAGTACAGAAGGCAGAAACTATCAGGGTTATTTTTTCAAGGAATTTTCTGGACCCTGTTCTATTTATAGATTACATGGGAGTGCTAGAGAAAGTGAAGTTTCGGAGGTGCAAACAAGCGCGTTTGGAGATAGGTGGCCATGTTCGCTCTGGCTACCGGTACAGCGTATCCGGAAGTCACAGAGGTCATATGCAATTTTTTATGTCAACTTGGGGTCGTGGTGGACCAACGTCGCAACGCCTATGTTAACACCTTAACGCTTATCTTAACGCCATAACGCCCTAGCATAACGCCTTGACGCCATGATGTAGACAGATGAGAGAACAACAACAACAAGGATGACAGGTCAGTCATGTTATTAGCCCCTCCAGTACATCATACTCACGCTGGGGGAGCCGCGTTGAGTATGTTTACAATTCAGGTAGGCTCTTGTCCAATTAGAAGCCGTCGTTTGAGAAAGTTTAATCGCTTTTGGCCTAAGCCTCGTCGGGCAGGCCAGGATACTGTCCTGAAACACTTGTTTGCGTATTTGGAGTGTAGTAAGTAAAGTGGTCATTATCGAGGTATATTTTAGAGATTACGGTTCTATATCTTATCCAAAGATGGAGTGTAGGGTGTCATCTTGAATCTCGTGGTGTAGATCACGACTTGAGTGATTCCCATGTCATCTGCGACGTCATTGGTGACGTCATCAGTACGAGTGGCAGCGAAATTTTGATTAGTCGACCAATACATATGGACTGATAATCCTATATGTAAAGACACCACAACCACCACCACACACCACCACCACCACCACCACCAGGCGTTGACGCCCGTCATCGCCCGGTGTTGGGGGTAGCTCCCGTAGAGCGGAGCTCTTGGATCGGAGCTCTTGAAGCACGGAGCTCTTAGAGCGCGGAGCTTGGAGCTCTTGGAGCGCAGAGCTCAGAAGTGACGTCGTCGTACGCATGCGCACGATCCTGTACCCTATGGCCCGTAGGGCAAAGGGTACACCAGGGTAGCTGACTGCAGAGATAATCTAGGCAGCGCGTTGTTTAAAGATTTCACAATATCTGTCTGAATGTTTACCTGTACCGATACACTGTACGTAACCTGTGTGTGTGAAATAAAACATTATTTAGTTATTAAAAGGTCATGACAGCTGATAAAGTGAAGTAATTGACTGTGATGTATTAATATCACAAAATATAAGAGATAGATAGCTGATAAAGTGAAGTAATTGAGTGTGATGTATTAACATCACAAAATGTAAGAGATAGATAGCTGTTGATTGTATCTCGGTAAGAAAATGTGTTAAACTGATGAAAATGTTCAACAATGATTCCCAAATTTGTGGCCATTTTGAACTCATCAAAGCTGGCCTCTCTGTAATATTGTCACGGTACATTTACTGAACATCAGTATCATGTATCTTTCATGTAAAAGTGTTCACCATACAAAATAGAAATGCGTACAAAGGGTAGGCGGTTGGTTTAGGTGAACACATTTTACTTCCCCCCCCCCCCCATTCCAAATTACAACATAAACCCGACCCCATGCCTAGTTCAGCTTGCAGCCATAGATTTTGGGGGTCCTGGAAGAATCACAATTCAGCATACAAACTTTTGTCACAAATGTAAATAACCAGAGGACACAGTAGATAACAATGGCACGTTACCAGTGGTTGATGGTGCCCGCTATTTGGATACACTTGATTGTGAGGCCGTGGACGAACCTTGCACCGTCTGCAGAGGTTGCAGGACAGTCGTAGTCGTAGCATAGGAGTCCGTTGTCGAGTCCCGGCAACAAGTGCTAGCATTTGGCTGGGATTGGTGTCTGAAATAAAGAGAACCTTCACATGATGTGGAATGAGCTTTTATTGTCCTCGAGTAATTTTTTACGCTACTATGTCGTATTCGGCTAGAAGATGCAAGGCCTCCATCGAGGGGAATTCACCGTTGAAGAGATCTTCACTGTTCGTTTATGTCAGAGCTTAATCGACGACTATTTGCTCAACTTCAAACATGATGATAATGAGAAATGGGAAATGCAATGATCTTGGAAAAGTTGGCCAGCCTAGTCCGAATTCCGCTGTTTAAAGACTGCCACCAATAACAGCATGAAGTGTATATGTACAGGACAGACCGGATAGTCGTACATCATCACTGATTGGTTATTAGGGCTGGAGATAATACATACACATACACCAATAAATAATAACCCTGTGTGAGGCCAGTGCAGATCGACAAATTGAATAACGATGTGTTGATGTCTAAGTGTGTTCCCTGAAAACACGAACTCGGTATAAATAAAACATAGGTCGGTAAATAATCTCCACCTTTGATTGCAGTCGAGACAATATAGATATGAACAAATAACGTTAGCTGCTTCTCGCAATGCCATCAACTGGTTTGTTTTCATCTCCTATATTACGTTAATGGGCGTATGTAGACTAGTTGTAGATAGTCTGAGACAGACTGAGATAACAGCATGTCGCTTCGGTCAAATTAATTCAGTGGAGGAGGCAGTTGTGTTATCCGTTGTAACGCGGCACAATGTTTACATGATAAAATTACAAAGATAACGCGGCACAATATCTGCGTGTCAAATTTACAAAGATGAAACCATGATTCCGGGGAATTTCTGTAACAGGTCTGTGCCGGAAAACAAGTCGGCAAATGATTTGTTCGAAGAAGCATGGACCGAGGAGTCAGTTGGATTTCTTGCGTTCTATTGTGGCTTTTTAATAACAATTACCATCGTCAACTTGATCGGGAATAGTTTGGTCATTTCTACCATAGTACGACATCCAGGATTGCAATACCCGTGTAATTATTACCTCGCCAGTCTGGCAGTGTCGGATCTGATGTACGGCATTTTCTACACCATATACAACCTGTCTCACCAGAAGAGTTTCGGTATCAGTGACTTCATGGGTAAGTACCAACACCGGGTTCATCGTGACATATTTCCCCATTAGACACAGAGTTTAATGTCTGGAACGTTACTCTGTCTTGGAGGCACCATTGCAATTTCCGGGAGGTTTGTAGCGCGAAAATATTGTTCTACTGTCTGACTCGGTACAGCAGTTTGAATATAATTCCTTCAACTTTCCAAAACTGTCAAGCTCATGTAAGTCGGTTCAGGAGAAGTCATTATTTCGAAAATAACCCCCTCACGAAATATCTGACTGTCAGATTTGACCAACGTCTGTTCCAATGGCGATTTCTCTTCCAGTTCATCAAAAAATTCAAAACTTGGCAGCAGAGATCCCCAATCTCTTCAATTCTTACTGTTTTAGCCTTTTTAAATGTCATGCCCATGCCCACTAAGAAAGCCTTACCAAGGTGGTATCTCTGACTGTCAAGTTTGACCTACGTCTGTTCCAGTGGCGATTTCTCTTCCAGTTCATCAACAAATTCTGTTGTTTTAGCTTTTTTAAGCCCACTAAGAAAGCCTTACCAAGGTGGTATCTGTTTGAGAGCAGTCGATACATCGAAGTTAACGCAAAACAGCGCCTATATCTCAAACTTAAGTATTTCCGCTAGAGAAAATGGATATATGTAATAATTTGGAGAGGTGATATGTTTCTTGCAATATCCACCAGCTATTGTGTGACAGCTGCGATGAGGCCATCTGTGGATGAGGCCATCCATGGAGGATAGCTGCGTGAATGTCGAACAAGTCAGTTGTAGTACATTTAAATCTACTTAAAATAATCTGTATCGGTTCAAATGGAGCTCAAAGTTAAAAAGTGTGCTCAGATGTTTGCGTTGACGCTCGCACATCAATGTTGACTAAATATGGTAAAGCTGCGCGGAAATTTGACAACCTCAAATCCGCCCATTAGTCAACGTGTGATCGGTGACAAAAACATACGCCGTCGACATCGGGAACGGAGGTGGCCCATAAGCGCAACGTTACAGATCTGCCGAGGTTCGCGTTCAGTCCAGTAAAAATTTGGTATTTATTGTAATTATTCTCTGATCTGTACTATTGACTTGGATTTGCCTGTAATGTGCTGTAGTAATTGTTTTAGTTGCCATTCCGAATGATAGTTGGTTATATATTCTTGGAGTAGAAAATATCTTGGAGTTTGATCCACGATCACGATAACACAGAAGCTATAACTACAACCCAGAAGAGAGTCTATTAGGGGTGTACCAGCTGTCGTGTGCGATCCGAATAGATGGCTAACTTAACACTACTTAACCGGGGGGGGGGTGGCACTTTCCGCCCCCTGTTGGTTTTTTGCTCCTATTTCCCGAGTGGGCCAACCTTTATGCAAATCAGATGAAAACGAGCCCACAATATTTCGATAAACTATTTCAGCTCTGACTTAGTTACATTCCGATTAGCTCTTCTTCAGCTTCTTCAGTGGATCATTAAAAAATCATGTTCTTTCAGGTTGTGCGCATATAATAGGCATTGCTCTGAGCTCATTGTGCTAAATCGTTAACACCGATCGTATCACCGCCTAATACCTACGCCTATTTTAAATCTATTTGCCTAATTTTCAGCTCAAAATATGATGCTTTAATTCAAAATAGCAGACATGTGGCCTCATCTAAAAATCACACTTTTTCATGTTGCCTATATAGTTCGCGGCATTAACCTCATCGTGCTAATTTGTTAAAACCGATAGATCTCTAACCATAGCATGACACCTTACGCCTATTTTGAAACTATTCAAATACCCCTAAGATAAAGATTTCATGGACAAAATTAAAAAATTCCCGATGTTCGTATAATTCATGGCATTATTTTTAACTCAACTCCCGAAATTATCAAAACTGAGAAATCTCTAAGCACATCCCGGCTACTTTGAATCAATTTAGATATTCCTAAGATCAAGAACTCATTCTAAAATTCAAAATGGGGGCTATAAGGGGTCATCTGAAAATCATTCTTATTCAGGATTCTCTTATAGTTCAAGGCATTATTTTTAGCTCAATGTGGAAATTTATCAACACTGAATGATCTTTAGGCATAGCCCGACATCTTACGCTTCTTTTGGGTCTATTTACATATTTCTAAGATTAGGAGTTGATGGTCAAATTGGAAATGGTGGCCATATGGGGTCTTCTAAAATCACATTTTTTTCATGTTGCTCGTATAGTTCAAGGCATTGTTATCAGCTCACTGTGAATTTTTTTGAAATCAAGGGAAACACTGACACTTTACACCCATTTTCAATCTTTTTGCATATCCCCAAGATCAAAATGATGGCAGCCATGTGGGGTCATCTAAAATCGTGCCATTGTGCAATTTCATAAAAACCTAGGGACTTCGCATCATAGCCTACAACCTTACAACCTTTTTGAATATATTTGCATATCTCAAATATGAAAATATAATATTTAAATTCAAAATGGCGGCCTGGTGGGTTCACCCTAAGTTCATATTTGTTCATGTTGTTGGTATAGTTCAAGGCACTATTCTTAGCTCATTTAGCAAATTTGTCATAACCAAGGGATCGCTAAGCATAGCCTAACACCTTAGGCTCATTTTGAATCTATACCCATATCCCCAACATTAAAGTATGATGACCAAATTCAAGATGGCAGCCGTGTGGGGTCATCTGAAAATCATGCTTTTCCATGTTGCTCGTTTAGTTCAAGACATTATTCTTAGCTGATTGTGCAAATTCATCGAAAGCGAGGGGTCCCTTATCATAGCCTAACACCTCGCGCCCTGTTAAATCATCTGCTTATTTTTTCAGCTGATAATATGATGGTTGAATTCAATATGGCGGTCATACGGAGTCATCCGAAAATCGTGCTTTTCATCTTACTCTTATAATTCAAGATACTATTTTTAGTCATTACTTTTTCGGTTGAAATCCAATGTCTTCATACAAAAATTTATTAATTCAGACTTCTTTGAAGTCCTTCTGTGCGATATAAAATAAATTGTCTGCCTTTATGGTAGAGAAAAAACATAGAAAACGATTATTTCAAGATTTGTTATGGATGCCATTTTGAACTTATCTACGATTAATTGTTTCTAGATTCTTCCGTCATGTAAAATGCAATGCTTAGTTACTCCAACATGCACGGTAATTCACCTTTTTTCCCAGGAGTTCCAATCTTGAAGTTTCATACACACTCTTTAGGAATATATGCTGCGGTTTGTGGGAAATCTGGAATTTTTCTCATGATTGGTAGTGGGGTCACGGAAATGCGACTCTAGGTCACATCCCCTAGCGAATTTGTGGCAAACAGTCGGATTATGATAGAACATTAGACAGAGTATCTGAAAAACATCGCCTTTAAAACTTCCATTCTAACATGGGATTTTGGTACTAATTAAGGAATAAATACATTCGAGTAAAACAGTTGATATATACCAAGATTAATTTCGAAAGCCGAACTTTTATCCAAAACTTGTATGTGCTGTGGTCAAACGTCTAAACCACAACTGTTTTACCGAATTAAATTTAATTCTCTTTTTAACATAGTCTAGATGAAATACTACATGAAATGGCGTAAAACTGAGGGACATACCGTGAATTGGTACAATAAAATCCAGACGACAAAATGCAGGTGTGGAAGAAACTGACAAGCGTTGAATGAGTCCAAATGGGCATGCATGTGCCCCCATAGGTATTGAATAGCTTATCAAAATTTACAATTATACAAAATTGGCAGATGAAGGAACCATTTCCAACCACTTTTCACAGAATGGCTGACGGACTTTGGAAGACAAATATCACATGTCTAGTCCAGTCAAATTGATGTTTGATCCACCACAAATTGCAACAGAATTGATTTTGCTGCAGTGCATTTCCGAAAGGTCTCTAGAATAACATACTAAAAGTCTACAAACAGATATGCATGAGAAATATCTTAAATTTCAAGTTGAAATTTGAAGTATTTTTCGCGAAATTTCAGTGTTTACCTACTTCTTGCTCCTAAAAGAAAACCTTGTACTTGGTACTAAGCGTGAACGAAATGGGTCACTACTTACACTCATTTATTCGTTATCATATCAGGGTTATAGTCAGCCTAAATAATACCCTTGCACGAAAATATTTATGAAGAATTTCGAAATGGTAGACGTATGGGGTCATTCTAAATCTGAACTTTTTACCATTTTCATGACAGTCCAGGCAATCTATTTTTTTAGCTGGCCCCAAAACAAATTGCAACAGAATTGTTTTTCAGTGGTATGCATTTCTAGGTCCCCAGAACAACATACTAAAAGTCTACCAAAATCTATTCGGTGGAGAAACGACTTTTTTGAAAGCAAAGATACGCCCTTTTATAATATAGAAGTGGGCTATTATGCTTCATATAAGCAAAGTAGAATATTGTTTTTTCCTTGAATAAGGACAGTTTATCATCCAGAAATCCAATTAATATATGATCCAGGGTACAATATGCCCTGGTGGTAAAAACATTGGGGTTCCCGGTGGATTTGCTCATCAGCGTCGATAGCAAACTGATAGCATCAGGCTATATGAATTATACATGGTGATATTCAGTCAGTTAACATCTTTGCCATTAGTGGGATCGTTTCCATTATTCGTTTTTTCTTCAGTCGCGATTTTTCTTCAATTTTCTCGATTGAAAAGCGATCATTCGCGAATCAGTCGCGAGGATATCGAGAAAAAAAATGAGAAAAAACGATTGAACCTTTTCTGAAAAAAACCCATTCTCTCGCGATATCGTTTTTGAATCGTTTACCCATGCGCGATCCGTTCTTGATCGCGAATCTTCAATCGCGAGAGAATCGTTTTTTTCAAGGTGCGAGAGAATCGTGAGGCGGAGTGATATCTGACACATAGGCCGTGTTGCCGTCGTACGCCGCTTTATCCGCGAACTGGGAACTACATGTAATGTTGATTGCGGAATTGTCGATGGAAAAACCTATATTACTATACTACACTATACTATACTGTATAAATGCGTAAGATAACCGAATAATATATATGATTCACGATCTATAGTCTCTTACAAGCCGAAGTAGGGCGTATGCTGGCAATATCTATACACATACCTGTACCATGTTTCCTGTGAAGTCCGCGGTCAGATTTACTCTGGCAAAGCGTAAATGACAATATAACATGTTTATTTAATAATCGTGTGAGCCGACAATGTGTTAATGTTCAGTCATTCCGTTCATACGTCCGATAATTTTCTCATATATTCATGCAACTTGGTATAAACAATACAGGATGATAGTCGCAAATCTTGTTTTTGTAAATACCGGGTAAGCTATAGGTCATAAGTGGATCTGAGTTCGTCGTTGATTGCATTATCAGAATGATTATGGCACAGACTTTATAGAGGTGTGAATGGGCGCATGGCGATAACTCAGAACAGCTCAGCCCTCCAGCCGAGAATTTCTAGGTTAATTAAGGTGAAAAATGGTGTAATTATATATGTATATTTTGTTATGGTAAAACATATATTAGGAAAGGGTATCCATTCATGTTTTGGTACAGTTTTTAAACTATTGAGATGTGAATAAGTTCACAAAATCACCATCAAGTTAATTTTATTGATTATAAGAATATTCGCGGCAGTGATTTCATATTTATATTAAATACATATCACAATGGTGATTGAATCGCATATAACGGTTGGATTCGCATATGTACAATACTTTTTTATTTTAATTTTACATTTTGATAAATGAACTATGATTGATTCCAAAGGGAAGCTCAAGCCAGAAACCACCTGAATATTATATAATTTCATCTCATACTGGATTAACCAAGCTGGCAAGAGAGGACAATTTCTCATCCGAGTACGATCATCGGTTAAAAATTTCGTTTTTTCTCTCGCAAAACTGAAGATTTAAATGTGGGATTTGAAAACCTGTCGGACAGAGAAAGACGTTTTATATTCATATTGTATATTAATGCAGTCATTTCTCATATAGTATCATACACGGTGAGGGGCGTTGTTTGCTGCCTCAGCAAACAAGTCACGTGACCTGAATTATACAGGCCTTTTGAAACACATCTCCGAATCGTCAAGGTTTCCTTTTTAGCCAAAGGCGAGACCTTGATCATCTTGCCAAGCAAACCGCTTTTCCCTTATATATTTTCCCTTTGTTTTTATTAATTTTCATAATTCATTGAAAATATACGTATTCATCTACCATCAAATATCCCACAAGCCAGGCAACTGTGGGGTTTTGCACTTATAGACTCCTACTTAGGGAGTCGCACAACAAAACTCCCACCCAGGGAGCTCCAGAAAAGATTAATTCACACAACCAAACAAATAAGCAAAAAAATAATGACAGTTGTGAAAAGTTTTACAAATAGCCCGCGCTATATATTAATAATTAAGTGCTTTCGAACACTGAAAAGCCCCGTATGACTATGTTATATTCAATACAGCGCCATCTATGTACACAAGGAAAATGGTGATCTTTGGGCAAAAAACCACATGAACAGCGAAAATCTGACGAATCAACTCAAGAGAGAGAGAGAGAGAGAGAGAGAGAGAGAATTAAGGTTTAACGTCGCATTCAGCAATATTTCAGCTTTTTAGCGACGATCAAACAAAATTCTAAGTATTCAATTCAAACACTCGGTAAACTAATGCGTTAAAACAGGTACAAACATTACGAACTCAAAATTTCAGCACGCGCAGATGCCAAAAACGTTCACGAAAAATACTACACAAGAAATCTGAAATAATACCAGCTTTAAAACACAGAAATACTTAAAATAATAGACGAAATTGCAAGTGCAAATGACTCAATCTGACTATATCCGGGCCTGTGTCCCGTAAACAATATATGTAAATATGAAGTTATAATTATATGTATATATCGTTCACCATTATTCCCTTGTATATATATATATATATTTCAATTTCTTTCAATGTCCCCATCGTATCTATATAACCGTCAACTGAACTGAAACACGCTATAGTTTAACACAAGGCAAAGAAGAATGGGAAAAGAAGAAGAAAAAATGATAGAACTTATAGTTTGACTGAAGTGTTTATGACATATAAACTCGAACGTGTATGCGGATCAGTCAGGCTGAACCTCGCTGTACTACTTTCGGCTATAATCCTCAATCGTTTTTTTTTCAATCGCTTATATTTTCTCGATTGAAAAACCATTCAATCGCGATATCGCTTTTTATTCGAGAAAATTTTCTCGATTGAAAAACGATTGCCAGCAGAAAAAAAACCCATTCGAACAGCGATCGCGAATGAATCGTTTATTTTGAAGAAAAAAACCCATTCCCTCGCGCCTTGGAAAATCGCGACTTCGAGAAAATTTGACGAAATAAACGATTCATTCGCGAACGATAATTGGAAACGGTGCCTTAAATCATCTGAAAGAGGAATTCTCTCTCAAAATAAATAAAATGACAAGCTGTGATATATTTTCCTTCAACCGATAACTGCCACGGGCAATATTTCCACAAACTCACTCATGGAGATCTTTCTCTATTATCACAACATGTGCCTTGTCGAAAAATACTGCTCTGTAAACCACTAATGATCTATCACAATTGTGTGTCAGATATATGTCTTGACGAAAGAAGAATAATTATTCAGATCCTAAGATATCATCTAATTATCAAACAAATAATAATCTAGATTATAGGCGATCTTGACGTTCTACCATGCCATTTACCATGTTTCATTTTACATTTTCAATAATATAGGCCATGCTCCTAAAGATGCGTCTTCTTTAGCTGCAATCTTTTTTGCAGTTGCACCTGATATCCTCAAACAGTGCCAATGGAACTGGTGGCAGTTCAGTTTTCACGGAGAAAAGCTATCCACCCTCATTCTTGTGGCTGCAATGGACGGCCTTCCCCTTTCCACTCTAAACACGCGAATCTTGATACTTAGCTGATGCTGATGTTGGTGGAAGGTTTTGTACCTGCACATATATGGTTCGTTTTTGCCACAGAAACGCTCGTATCTCAGGGAGCCAACTGCTTCGTCAGGGTTAGCATTGTATAAACACACAAGCACCTGCAATAGATAACCTCCATCGGGACTTCCAGTGGCTTGGCTGAACACTTCAGCTTGTTGGCGAAATATCTCATTGGGCGTTGCTTTCTTTACCGTCCCACATTTGCCAATGCCATATGGTCAGTGTACTGTGTCACAGCCCTGAATGGCATGCACAAACAGCATATTTGTACAGACTTACATTCACAGCACAGCTATTGTCTTCTTGACATTCCAAACTATCCGTTTCCTTGCATTCTCTTTTGACTCTGGCTGAAAGTAGATGTCATTGTCATCCATGTCTGCATGAAAACCGAGCAGAACTAACAGGTCAATATCATCACCAACCAGTCGAATAAACGGCTGCTTTTAGAATAAAACATCTGCATAATTATTAAACATCCCGCTCGTTCCAACTGGTCACTCATAAGAGTAATGAATTGTTGCTTGTTGACGTTGTTTGCTAGGAATTCATCTTACTTTGACTGAATGGCCATGTCGCTAGCGGAACCGGAGAGTTTGGAATGTCAAGAAGACAAAGGCTGTGTTGGAAATGCAAGTCTGTACAAATAGGTTGCTTGTGCATGGCATTCTGGGCTGTGGCACAGTATTCCGACCATATGGCATTGGCAGAGGTGCTGTGTTGAAGAAGAACTGTCACTGAGCTATTTCGCCAACAAGCTGAAGTGTTCATCCAGGTCCCGACGAAGGTCGTTTATTGCAGCAGCAGAGAAAACACTTATGTGTTTATACAATAGTAACCCAGACGAAGGAATTAACTTGAGGGGAAGACCATCCATTGCAGCCCCAAAAATGAGGGTGGACAATTCAATCGGCTTCTCACTGCGAAAACTGATCTACCACCAGCTTCATTGTGTTACACGAGGTTATCAGGTGGAACTGCAAGAAGTATTGCAACTGAAGCAGATGTGCCTATAAGGATGATGGACTGGATTGTTCAAGTATGTGTGGAGAATGCAAAGAACTGAGCTGTGCAAAATCATCAAACCCAGACCTTTGAAAATGACATTGGCGAAGACTTATGGCAGTGTTCATGAGGAATAACAATAAAGACATGAAATATATGTATGAGAAGTCACTTCCCATAATAATATGTTACCATGACCCAGAATGTAAAATGAAACATGATTTGCCTATAATTCAAAGTATTATTTGTTTGATAATTAAATGATATATTAGGATCTGCATAATTATTATTCTTTCATCAACAACATTTGTCTTACAAACAATTGTGATGGATCATAAATGATTGGCAGATTGTCGTTATATATCTAAACTATTGCTGAACGCGACGTTGAATCTAATTTCTCTCTCTCCTGATTGGCAAGGCTGCATTTTTTTCAACAAGGTACAAACACTATTGAATGTCGGACCTGGCACTTGCTACGTGCTTGTGATAATAGAGTTATATATTTATAAGTTGATGGAACTATTGTCTGTGATTGTCATAGGTTGAAAAAAAAAACAATATATCACAGCTTGTCACTTCCCTTTCAGTAAACAATGCTAATGGCAATAATGTCAACTGACACGATATTGCCATGTATGATTATATACCGTGGTGCTGAATTATCGATTTGCTATCTACTTGTATGAGCAAAGCCATTAGGAATGCAAATGTTTTCACCGCCATGGAATAATGTATCCTAGATCATCATGTATTGATTGAATTTCTGGATGACAAACAGTCCTTATTCCGACAAACCAATATTTTCTACCTTGATTATACGAGGCATGATGGTGTATCTTTGTTTTAGAAAAAGTCGTATCTCCACCAAATAGATTTTGGTAGACTTTTAGTATGTTGTTCTGGGGACCTATTGGAAATGCAAATCAGCGAAAAAAAATCTGTTGCAATTTGTTGTGGGTCAAACCGCAGTTTGCCTGGACATTCAGTTTTGCTCTAGTTTTGGGAATTGACCTGGTTCGAAATAACAGTTGAATGGCCAGATAGTTCTATACTATTTAACTAATCCATGTCTTCCAACATATGATGATCTATTAAAAGTATAATCTAAAATTAAGTGGCTCATGTACATTGTCTGTAATGGAGTGTATTGTAATTACAGCTGATAAACTTTAAAATCGAACATTTTCAATCAGATGCCATGTCCATCATTTTGAATTTAACCAAATAACAATAGTCAATATACATTGTGAAAAGGCTGAAAATATGCATAATACGATCAGCTACGTGTCCCGAGAGTTTCTCCCCGTTTGATGGTCACGGAAAACCGGGCAGGGGAAAAGGTTGAATTCCTAAAATTCATATCGACGAAAAAGTGGTATATGTTCAAGTTGAATTCTAATATATTTCTCATGCATATGGGATTGTAGACTTTTAGTATGTTATTCTGTGGACCTTTCTGAAATGCATAGCAGAGAAATAAATTCTGTTGCAATTTGTGGCGGGTTAACCCCAAAAATGCGCTAGATTTACTGGACTAGTCCCCAAATTATTACATGTATCCAATTTTCTCCACCGGAAATACTTGAATGTGAGATGATTCAGTTTGATGCTTTCAAACGGGTTCCACCTTGGCAAGGCTTTCTTACTGGGCATGAGCAGTGAAGAATTATGACGGTTTATAAAACCCAAAACAGTGAAAATTAGATTGGGAATTATTCCAGCCAATATTTGAATTTTGCATATAATCTGATTGTGAGAAAAATTGGTTATCCAAGGACATCTTGTGAGGCAAATTTAGTCTGATTCTATTTCCTGTTAGATTAAAATCCAAATAATTATTGTGAGTGATTTTCTCTCAATGTTAATTCAGTTTTATCGAACTAAAATGCATTCTCGCTGCAGGAAAAGGGTAGGGAAAGTGTTTGAATGCCTGCATGCAGAATGATGGCTCTACTTCTACATAGGTAAATGTAACTTGATGCATACTTTTTAATTTGGATGGGCAAAGTGAAAAGTTATATTGCGGACGTTTGAAATTCGGGGAGTGGGGGGGGGGGGAGTAACATTTCGCTTCATTCCTCCGGCTCTCGACTAGATGTTCAAATCGTGCTAACTGCAATCGATGGTAGGATGATTGTTAAGGATAGCTATCCCCTTAGAGGCAGTTTTTGCACCCCCATGACAATTTGTCGTCTGTATCAATAAATATACAAGATAACCATAATAAACTATATATTTTATGAAAGCGTACATCGTAGGGATTCCAAATATATGATTTGTATAACTGACGCTGCTACTGTGTAGAAAATATTCCAATTTAAAAAAATGAAAATGAAAACAATAGCGTCCATTTTTCAATTGAAATTTCATGAAAACTGTTGGTCTTGTTTCAACTTTGATGGTATACCTTGGTAGGAGACAATTCGAACTAGTAAACCCTATCTCATTTCTTAAAATTTTTGCCTGGTTTTGTTTTTATAACTATTTTACTAAAATAAATTGAAAAAAATGTACTTTTTTACGGTCGTTTGTCTTAAAAGTTGGATAATTAAATAACGAAGCCGAACTTACAAAAAGTGAGATATTGTTTTCTAGATCACCGTATAAGTAACAAGCATGCCAAATTTCAAAAGCGTAGCATGGATACTTTTCGAGAAATAAACGTTTGAATTTCGGATTTTGTACAAAAATGAAAGGCTAGAAATCGGGCAAAATGTGTCTAGCTATACATCTGATGAATTAATCCCTATTTTTTGCTTGAATTCTATTGTCAAATACATTTTTAATCTGTCTAATGGGACCTACTCGAATTCCTGTTTATTCTGGATAACTATTACACTAAGTTTTTTTCATCAAGTCGGTTTAAAGTCCAATTTAAACATTAAAAACGTGCTAAAACTTGTTCACATCTGTGTAGATTACTTCACGGCGGGTGTCTGAGTGAAGTGTCACTGTCATAATTAGAAACAAAAATAAGGATGTTTGCATGGTTTTGATCAGAAGGGGATACATTAATGTAAATAAGTAGGACTAATAGATAATTAGCTTACCATAATACTGCGGAAATGAGTTTTGGAAAGGGAAATTTAACAGACAAAAATAATAGTAGCCAAGCCCAAGCTAAGGCAATCCGTTTAATTGTTCCAGGGCCTCGGAAACTAAATTTTTAATCCTAATATTGAAGCACTTCTATTTATAATTTTTATTTCATTTTTTCACCAAATGTTAGAGGAAATAGTGAATATTTGAATGAAGAAATAAAAAAAAATGACCAATTTTGACCCTCTAAAGGGATAGCTATCCTTAAATTTATCATATTATGTGGCGCAATGCGAATGTCAAGATATTGTGGGGGTTATTTAGTGTGTTTTACTACAATCATACCACCCCGAATACTATTAATAATTTGCTTATTTTGATGGAGAAATAGAAATGTAAGGAATATTTGTTGTCTGCTTTTATATTTTCCGGTTTTAAGAGGTGTAACATTTTACGTTATTTCTCTAAAACAAGACCCGACGTTCGGATGTTTTTATTAGCAAACGATAGCCTGATAATGGTACAAATTTTGACATATTTCTTGGAACGATTTCCTGGGATGGAAAAGTTAAAAACAATTATTTTACCTAATTTCGAGAATCGTTCTCTCATTGAGTCACATATACAGTTCGGTTGACCGCCACTTTTTTCCACTAGCAGACCCTATGCAATACCTGTTTGTTTTTATTTTGATGAGAAAATAGAAAAGATGAAAATTTATTCTTGAATTTGAGAAGGTTTTGCCGAATTAATGCCATTTCAGCGCTCTGAAACTCAACGCACACACTTGTCAGCTGGCAACCGGTCAGAAAATGTGCGCATGAGATCTCCTCTACACAGATTACGTTATAGGAATGCGGAGGATAGTGGTAACGAAAACTCTCAATTCTACTTCTGGCCAACTGGCTATATTGAAGAAAACGTGAAGCGTATTACAGTAATATAGTTATCCATCCTTTTCTCGATAGTAGTGTTCCAGAACCTGCGGATGGTGTACACGCACATGTGTTGACAGCCACACGGGGTCGCGCAAATTTGCAGACCGTCTTAGGGTGAATTGTTGAACCGAGCTCCTATTCGTGTGTCGTGGTAGTGGAGCGACCAGGACCGGAAAAGAGGACTAGAAATAGGATTTACCTCTCCTAAGTTGTATGCAAGACAAAACTTATTTAATTTGATAAACCAATACATAGTGATCATGAAAAGGGATGTTGGAGTGGCCGGGGAAGGTGGCCAATACATTTGTTAGCCTTGTTTCCATGGTGATCATGGTAGCCACAGAAAATATTAAAGATGAAGGTAAATATCTTTTAAAATTCGCATTGATAATATCATATTTTTGCATCAAATTTTCTGAGCAAGGTATCACGGAAAATTCAAGATGGGGTCCACATAGAAAATTTCTTCAATTTCGCATTTTTGTGTTTATCTCATTTGATTTTGTGCATTTATCATGAATAAATATATTTTAAGTTAATTTACTTAACCTAAATAATTGACTGAAGCGGTTTAGCTTCTGTCGTGACCACCATGCAACCAATGACAAAAGTGTCATACTTCCAATGCCCTGAAACAGTGGTATAAGATAAGATAAAATGTATTGACCAGGATACACAGCCTTTGCAGACCGGCAATACTTTATGGAAAAGCATATATATATACAATGGAAAAGCAGCTTGGTGTATATGTCCCTTTCTCTGCTGTTATCCTGGGTATTTCTAGTATTATTATAGTATATAAAATTGGAATGTCCACTGAGGTGTGCGTTCTGCTCACGATAATTGAACATCTCTAATCAAATCCCCCTGACACGACACTTAAATTGCGATCTGACGCTGGCTTGAGTTTTGGGAACCTGTTGAGGCCCCCTCCTAAATATTTTTTTCTTTTATTTTCTTGAGCAGGTAAGTTGAAACTTACAACATTATATCCTTGGATCAAGCTCTAGTAGAAACTGTGTTCATTATGTCGTATTTAGCATATGATGATTAATATCTACGGTTGACATGATCATTTTTTTTTTCATTTGTAACATCGTATACCTGAATTTGTCAGAACCATATCACAAGGTCCACTCCAACCATTTTGGAAAAAAAATCACAGCCATGTTGCCGTTGTGGTTCCAAAGAGGCCGATCTCTGTTGACTGCTTCTGTCTTGTAAGATGTTCATATATATATTGTGTTATTCAATACCTGCTTTGGTTTGATGGGTAAAAGTAAATGTGGTCTTTCGATTATGGACGCGGATTTTTTTATAGATGACAGCCGGCTTTTGAATGTCGAATTTGATATCAGAGGTCAAGGGTCAAGGTCTTGCTACACCAAGAAAAAAAGATAATTTCGATTGGGAAAAACTTTTTTTTTTTTTTTTGGTAAACCCTGGACGAACCATTGGGCATTTATTCTTACAATAGGTGTCACGATTTTACATTTTCCGCCACATCCTCACGTGATAGAGAGGAAAACGGTTGTCAGAAGAATAATTAAGTGCCCTTTTGTTGATTTGCAACTTTTTGATGTTTGTACTATGGAATGCTGTAGTTTGGTATTTTAATGTATTTTAAGTAATTTCCGTGCATACAAATACTGATTAAAAATACATCATGAATAACATCATAAGGTGATCCTATAATATATTTGTACGGTATATATATTAGTTAAGTGTCGAGGTCTGCCAGGGGACCCCACTTTTTCAGGAAATTCTTTTCGGCAATTAATTTTTCTATATGTTTTGTTCGGAAAATTGCCGATCTTGCTGCTGTCCAATTAGGCTTTCTAGAGCATCGGCTTGAGATGTAAATACTTTTTTTAATCAGTAAGACAATATGGCTTAGGAGACATGTCTTTTTGCCTGCTTTCCCAAGAATTACTTCTGTCCCGGTTAACCTATCTTGTAGTAAATTCAAATTTTTCCCCCAAAGGAAAAAGTCATTCCATATGATTTGTACAAAACGACATTTCCAAAGCAAATGGATTATAGTTTCTTTCTCTTCCGAGCAGAAGGTACAGTTTGCTGCCGGTATTCTGTGCCATTTTTCTAAGAAATGGTTGGTGACTAAAATTCTATGTACAATTTGATACTGAAAGTATTGTAGCCAAGTTTCTGATGAGGTTTTCCACACAGATTGATATACCTCTTGCCAATTAATATCACTCCCCTCTCTTTCCCTCTCTAACTCGTCCTGCCACTTCATCTGGGCGTTTAATGGGCCTAACTTGACATGATCCAAAAACATTTTATATACAAACTTTGAGCATTTTTGATTTATCAATTTTGTTTTGATTTGAGGACTTTCGGGTCTCAGCAATTTCTCTATTTTCATAGTTGGGAATTTTGCCAGATACGATTTGACATTGGCCACGATTGCGAAGTAAAGAAGAAAATTGTTAGTTTGTATATTGTATTTTGATTTGAAATTTTTGAATGAGAGAAAGTCGCTGTCTGTTGTTAGCAGATCGTTTACAAATGTTGCTCCATGGGAGCACCATTCGCCTATCTCGCGCCAATCGTTTTGTCGAGCAAAATCATAGATGAGTAGGTTACTGATCTGCTTCTCTTTGGATTCTGCTTTAATACATTTGAGCCATGAACAAGCAACTTCTCGCCAAAAGTGATTTTTTATTTTCGAGATATATTCTGCAAGAGAGGTGGGGCTTAAATCCCATACTTTATGGTCAATAGGGCGAAAAATGGACTCCATCAGTTCACTGTAAAAATATGAAAATTCCGAGGATCGTTTGATCCACTTTACTTTTAGGTAAGCAGCAAAGGATGGAATATGAGGTAATTCCAGTCCACCTTCTTCTTTTTTACATATGATTGTATTCCGTTTGATTTTGTCGGGACCCCCACTCCAGATAAAGTTGCAGAACGACTTTTCTATTTCCCTAAGTATTGTAGCAGACGGGTCTGGTAAAACCGTTAAAGGGTGAATTAAGAGTGGGAGTACCAGTGTCTTGATAATTGTTACTTTCCCTACTGGTGTTAGACGCCGTTTGAATCAGCTTCCCAGTAATTGTTTTTATATTTTTCAGCTTTTCCAAATAGTTAATTTCACCCATATCCTCTAATTTTGTACTGAACCATATTCCAAGTATTTTCACACCCCCTGGATCCCAGTTAATTCGGAAGTGAGGACATAGTTTAATCTGGTTTCCCTTTTTGCTTCCTATCCACATAATCTGCGATTTTGTCGTGTTAAGCCGTAACCCAGAACACTTTGAAAAAGCGGTTAGAATGCCCATGGCTCTTGTCAAAGATTGTTCCGAACCATCCTGTATTAATGTAGTGTCGTCAGCGTATTGCAGGAGTTTTATTTCCGAGTTATTGACAGATATTCCTTTAATTTCTTCATCACATTTAATTTTAATGGCCAAAAGTTCTGCGATCAGAATGAAAATATAAGGCGATAAAGGGTCCCCCTGCCTACAGCCCCTTTCTACTCTAAAATACTCTGACATATGGCCATTATTTGTGATGCAGCTCTAGGATTTTGTTGAAAAATTTGAACCCATTTAACGATAACTGGACCGAAGTTAAAGGACTCCAGTGCCCGTTTGATAAAGTTCCAGTCAACACTGTCAAAGGCTTTCTCAAAATCTAACAGAAAAATTAACCCTGGTATATTATTTTCCTCAGCAAAAGACATTACATCGTATATTAGCCTAGTAATTTCCCCTATGAATCTCCCCTTCATAAAACCCTTTTGCGTTTCACTAATAACAGATGGAAGTACTTTCCGAATTCGGTTTGCGATAGCTAACGAGCATATCTTAAAGTCAACATTTAGTAGCGTTATCGGTCTCCAGTTGCTTATAAGTTTCCTATTTTTGCCTTCTTTTGATATACATGTAATTATGCCTTGTTGAAATATTGAGAGGGATTCGTGCTTAAATGCATAGCTCAACGATCTAAAGAGAAAGGGTCCAATTTCATCCCAAAATTTGGTAAAGAATTCCGCTGGGAGACCATCTGAACCTGGGGATTTCCCCGTCTTCATGTGGTTTAATGCTTCCCGGCATTCTGAATACGAGAGTGCACTCTCGCATGACAATTTTTCCTCTTCTGATAGCTTTACATTGTGGCTAGTGAAGTCTGTCCCTTCTTCTAAATTTGTATTTTGCGTAAAAGGACGTCATTTCCGCCAGAATATCGTTCGTGTCAGAAGTGTAGGACCCATCGTTCCTTTCAACTTCCGATAATGTCTTGAGGATCTGATTCTTTTTTTCCAGTTGACAAAAGTATGATGAACTTTTTTCTCCATTTTCATACCAGTTTGCTTTGGACCTGATAATAATTCCCTCAATTCGTTTATATCTTATTGCTTTAAGTTCGAGCGTAGCTGCATCTAGTAAAGTTTTTAATGCACTTTTTTTGTGTTGTTCTAATTTATCGTCGCCTAGTTCTATTTCTAGGTTTAAAATTTCTTCTTCTAGTTTCTTTTCGGCTAAGGCCTCATTCTTGTTTTTCCTTATTGAATAGCTAATACTCACAGTTCTAATTTTTACTTTTAAATATTCAAAAAATTTCTGATCATTCATTGTTAGAGCCACGGAAAAATAATCATCAATAACCCCAGAGGAGTAGCACTCTCGCACTGCTTCTTTGATGGTGAGTGTTATCATATGAATATATTCTAAGTCATTTAGAAGTTGAGTATTAAATTTCCAGTATCCTTTCCCTCTTTTTGAAGTTTTAAAGTCGCACTTTAATGTGATACAAGTGTGATCCGATCTGTAGGCAATTCCAATTTCTGGATTTGCCTTCAGAATTGATACATTTTCCGATACCAAGAAATAATCTAATCTGCTCTGTTTTATACCAGTTGCAGACCGCTGGCGCCATGTGAACCTTCGAACGCCTGGATTGAACTCCCTCCAGATATCTGACAGATTTAAAATATTGTTTTCTTCTAAAACTGTCAGTCTGGCTTTCTTGTTATTCAAATGAATATAATTATCTGTATCTTGATGAAAATCCTGCACCAGATTCCAATCTCCGCACATTATTATGCTTTGATTTTCAAAAAGGCTTATTTCTTGAAATAAATTTGCATAAAAGACAGGGTTATCGGAATTTGGACCGTAAATGTTAACAATTGTTAATCTTGTGTCTTCTATCGTAATGTCCAAGATGATGTACCTCCCATCTGTGTCTGCCTTTGTTTTATGTATGTTGAATTCAATGTTATCTTTAAATAATACCGCTACTCCTGCGCTATTTGTCGTACCGTGGCTGTAGACAGGAAGAGCCCTATACCCCCACTCCCTCTCCCAAGTCTGTTCAGTTTGGCAAGAACCATGGGTCTCCTGTAGACAAATTATTGAGCAGTGTTTTCTCCTAAGCCAGTGAGAGATATCCTGACGTTTATGTTGATCTGAGTGTAGGCCCCTGACATTCATCGACAGTATAGTGACACCATCAGCCATTGTCCAATACAGAAGCATTATTGAAACGATCAAGACTATACACAGCATACCATAACAAAGGTAATCTAAAAAACTCTGGACGTTGCCAGGTTATCTCGAAAAACTTCAAACAACATTTATCTGATAATTTTAACAAATTAGTTTTAGATGTTACATGGGTTGATTCTCTCGACCAGGGTTTACAACATTCTATATAGAGAGACAGAAATATAAAGCATATATAAAAATATAAATCGGTGGATTTCATAGGGAAAATCCAATCCCGTGCTTTTACAATCCTGTTAATCATTATCATTATTACGGCTGACTCACTACCGGCCCTTGTAATGCTACATAAATTCTAGTACTCTCCTCCCGAATATATTTCTTTATTTATATGTACTTTCATGTGCACATGCCCATATGTATATACGCATATATACGTACATATATACACACATACTCCCACATACACGCCCCCTCATAAATATTCCATTAGCAAATAAAATATATCGGATATGCCGAATTTACTCGTATATCACATTTTTTTAAATATATATTTAACAGCATGGGACTACATATATACATTCCCTCGATATTCTTACAGACATTTACAGATTCAGTTTGCAGATAGAACATATCAAAGTTGCAGACGTTATCATGAGGTCCATATATATATATTTACAGAGTAATTTTTATTTATGTTCTATAGATTGTCGAAATATTATGTAATTCCGACTATGTGTCATATGTTTGTGTTACGCCTGACATATATTAAAAGCATATAGTTACCCACAATCCCGCCCAGTCAAAAGGCAAACCCATGCAGAGAACAAAAAACACCGGTCCATTGTATTTTTATAGTTTCACCTTGGACACCCCACACTAATTACTGACCGATTATGTGTTAACGATACAAACAATGTTTGTTCATTTCCCCCCTTAAACTGGAACATGCAGCCCGTAACGAGTGGGTTATAATACACACCTACTGGGAGAAACAGATTATAGACATATAGACAGGGACACTCCAGACATTCGGAATGATGTGTTACAGCGCTTCTAGCGCCATATTCCTGACATATATTAAAAGCATATAGTTACACACAATCCCGCTCCGTCAAACGGCATACTCATGCAGAGAACGGAAAAAACCCCATTGTTTTTCACAGTTTCACCTTGGACACCCTACACTAATTGCTGACCGATTATGTTCATTTCCCTCTTAAACTGGAACATGCAGCATATTTGTCCGGGGCCCGTAACGAGTGGGTTATAATACACACCTACCGGGAGAAAAAAATTTACACAAAAAACCCACTAGAAGGACTATTAACTCTTTGCCTACGAAATAAATATCCACGTTTGGACGGAATAAATTTTGCAAAAAAATAAATTTCCGCATATGGTTATAATAATGGCTCAGATTTTTCCGTGGGTACCGTAGGTAGGGTAGACTATATATTTTTACAATCCTTATGCTTTGGGGATTCATATAAATAAAAACTAATGATGGAAACCATTCTTGAATTGTTTGTTGTTTTTTTTCAAGTCGAGCGAAAAAAAGAAACACGGACCACTTACCAAGTTACGTCGCCCACACGGGATGATGACGCCATGCTTGGAAAATCCCTTTCATTTGTCGCATTTCATGAGGCTATCTATATGTTTTTACAATCATTGATGCTTTGGTGATTCGTACAAATAAAAACTGATGATGAAAACCGTTCTTGAATTTGTATGTTGTCTAGTCAGGAGATAACAAACACACAACATTCGCCGATCACATCCGCCATGTTTGGGGTTTCCCTCTCAATTGTCACATGACATGAGGTTATTTGGAAATTCCGGACGTCATAACCGCTAAATCGAGCATGAATGGAATGTCCCCAGTGATTCATATATCACGGAAGCGTTAATTGGTCAATTTTTCGCTTCCGGGACCGTAACAACCAATCACAGGTGTGTTTAGATAAGGCTGTCAAGAAGCCGCTGTCAGCGGCTTTCCGGCGCAAGTTAAAGAAACGTGAGCCGCTTACAGCGGCTTGCCGTAGGCAATGACGTCCTTAATAAACAGGTCTCGCGACCAAAAACTACACCACACATATTCATTTGTACTATACCCCAAATATAGCATATTAGAATGCAAAAAAAAAGTGTAGATTGTGTTGTGCACACACCCTTATACGGACACGTAAATAACTGATTGCACACGTTAAATGATTAAGAGCAGGCACATATTTATACATACAGATTCAACGTGTGCTGTGTTTTATGTTTCTATATTTCTGTATTTGTATTCACATAAACGCGAGAAACATGGATGATGTTGTGTGCTTGAGTACTTTTACAATGTGAGTGCAACACGATAATTACTAATACAGATTATTTTAGTTTTCTATAAAACCCAAGACTTCAAAATAGATGAGCTATGAGCAAGGATAATCTCCTTTTATATCACATAACTACACACACATACTTCTATCACTACATATGACTCGCACCTACCAGTAGATGTTATTCATATAATAAATACTGACATGTATACAGGAAATCTATTCGCATACATGCGTGTTATTAGTGTTAGCGTCAAAAGGAGATATGCCTACAAACACAGAAAAAAAATCTGTGCGCCTTTCTGATAACTCTGTACGCTACTGTACGCTACACAGTCAACCGATTTCAAACGTTTCGCTTATATCAGAGTTTGTCTAATACTCATACAGATAATCGATAGAACGACTTTTTCTGACAGTGTTCTGGGAATGTCCCCCTCTACCTCGCAGGTTCCTGGGATTCGGTCGTCCTGATGCCGAGTGAACATGTGCGCCTCTGCAGCGCCAGGTCGAAAAACTCGCCCCTTGCTGAACAGTCATGTCGCCTATCCTCTGAATGTCCGACTCACGTTGGATCCTGTGGATTTTGTCGTCCGTCGTCTTAGCTAGGACCTTTCCGTTTGAAGACCAGGCTGATTCCACATTTGTTAATGATCCGGCCCTCATCAACAGATCTTGATTTTTCCTGGTCAGATCCTCCCTTATCACAAACTGTGTACCCTTCAGCTGTCGCCTCTTCAGTATCGACTGGAGTTTATGTTTCCGGCGTACAAATTTGACGATAATGGCTCTGTTTTTTTCTGTGACCTTGCCAACCCTATGTGCCATGTCTATATCACTGTCGGTCAAATTCATGTACAGTTTATCATTTAGCAGGCCCCTAACTTTCTGCGCACAGTCTATCCAGGTCTCTTCTTTAACATCCCCCTCTATTCCCCACACTCTGATGTTTGCCCTTCTAGTATACTGCTCCAGTTCGTTGTTGTCATTGTCTATTCTGATGATGTTGATTGACTGTGTCATGTTTTCAAATTTTTCCTCCATGGCGTCCATCCTAGCTTTGAGCATGTCGTTCTCGGCTCTTAAATCAAAAGCTTCACCCTCAAGCACCTCAATTTTCTCTGTCATTCGTCTTATAACATCTGATTTTACCCGATTTAGAGATTCGTCCATTTGAGCTTTATTACTGTTGTTCATCGTTATAAGTTCTTCTTTTGTTACCATACTGGCTTTCAAATCTGCTAGGGTTGCTGTGATTTTTTTCATGGCCATTTGTATATTGAAGTTTTCGGCACAATCGCTCTCGGTCGGATCGGGGGATTTCTCCGAAACCTCAAAAGTGGTGTTTTGATCGCTCATATTTTTAGCAGGTTTTAATTTCTTCTGTTCTGGTTTTTTCGTCACTAATGGAGTGCTCGTATCAAAAGAGGGTTCCCCGGAGGAAGAAGAGAAAGTCTTTCGTTTAGGAGTACATGTAGCCTTTGTGCGTTGTGCCCCTTTCTGTTTGGGCGGCATTTGTATACAGTTTTCAAAGTACTCTTACCTGCTGTACTAGTTTATTAGATCTGATCGGTGAGCCAGCCGGGTAGTTAAAGCACGGGATTTTCTGCGAGCTGGGTTAGGCTTTCATGGCCGCAGTAAGACAAAGGCCACAGTTCTTTGTTCAGTCAAAGTTCTGATTTTCCACAATTCTGGTGTGAAATATTCACATTTTCTGCGTCAATCTCTTGACGATTACTTCAGCATGGTAAATATTCCCAACATCTCCGGCTAAATTAGGTTATTTCTCACTTTTTCACCCAAAAATGACAATTTACCCGGGAGCTCACTCACTGTTCGACCTATCCACCTGGAGCATGCGCACCGATCCAAAAAAACTTAATCTATAATGTCCGGATAGTTCACCAGTTCATGTGGATCCGGTGGAACCTGTTGATTGGGGGGGTCAAAATTCTTGGCCAGCATTTCCATATAGTTCGAGTTGCCTGCGCCTCACGCTGCACTTTTGGATCCTAAGAAGCCTACTGACCTTGAAGTCTGAATATCAAAATCACTGTACTGGCACCCTGTCTCAACTGCATACTATATTGACTTACACTTCGTCTACACACAACACTTCATAAGCAGAACGGTTTAAGACATTGGGTGTTCCATTTCTATATGCTATGACAGAACTTGAAATATTCAGGAAAAATATATCATTGTAAATACCACTGTTCAAGGCATAGTAACTATGGCTGCTCCGTCATTGTCTGTATGGTTGTCAGGAGAGAAGCTGAATCAGTAATTGATTCATACTAAATTATACATTGATTCAAGATAAATGCTCAAATGTGACGAAATAAACAGAAAAATGCATGTTTACAACATTTCTGAATGGGCCGACATCTTTAATTTTCCATCACACTTGCGCAGAATATTATAGAAATAGACTGAGGTTAACACAATCGATCAGCAAAACACTGAGACAGTTTCACATCTCATACATATATTCTGTTCTGGATTTACTGTGAAAATTTCCATAGAAAATGCGGTTATTTCATCCCAAATATCAAAAACGATTTCTGGCGCATGCGCAGAACTGTTATAAGAGCGAATTTTGTATTGAGAATTAGTTTGTACATAGCATGGCCACTGGAAAAAACATTGGTGTATTAGTTGATGCAAGAGTTTAATATAACCAACACGAATTTGATCGGGAAACGTGTGTATCGCCATATTTTATATTTTCCGTTGCCAACATCCGGGCATCTTCTAAGCGTATTATTAAACCATGGATAACCCATGGAATACTTACCTCTATCCATGAAAAAAATCGCTTATATCGACGATATCTTTATAGTCGGGATGACAATGCACATACAGATTATAGAGCTTACAGGAACAAATTAAATCATACTATTCGGCTTTCAAAAAAGAACTACTTCGAAAACAAATTCAAGCAGTGCAATCAGGACATTAAAGGAACTTGGAAAGTATTAAACCAGTTGATGAATCAGAAAAAAACGTGTTTCTACCTAAAACCTTTTTAGTTAACGGCGAAGAGAAAACCGACAGTCTTACCATTGCTAATAAATTTATCGAATATTTTAGCTCACTAGCGTCTAATTTAGACTCAAAAATTCCTCCGGTTCCAAAAACGCTTGGTGAATTCCTTGGCACTGCACCCGCTGGAAGTTTTGAATTTTCTCCAACAACTCCAAATGATGTTCAGAATGTTATTGTGTGCTTGAAATCGGCCGCACCGGGTTGGATGGTATTTCTATGTCCATTGTAAAACTTGTAGCTTCTTCTGTTTCTGTTCCTCTTGCTCATATCATAAACCTGTCATTCAAACTTGGAATGGTACCTGATTGTCTGAAATATGCAAAGGTTACACCAATCTTTAAATGTGGCGAGTCCATGATATTTGAGAATTATAGGCCAATATCAGTCCTGCCGTGCTTTAGCAAGATCCTAGAAAAAATTGCAGTAAACATGATGCTCACTTTTCTGGAAAAGAATGACATGATCTCGGAGAACCAATTCGGATTTAGGTCTAATCACTCCACCTCACAGGCTGCGGTATTTCTCTACGATGACTTGGTGGCTTCAAAAGAATCAAAAGATTACAGCATAGCTATGTTTCTGGACCTATCCAAGGCGTTTGATACAGTCAATCATGCTATCTAAATCTCCAAACTATGTCACTACGGTTTCCGCGGGTCATCCAATAACTGGTTCAGAAGCTACCTGTCTGGTAGGACACAGTCTGTTTCGTATAATAATATAATCTCTTCTCCTACTGATATCACATGCGGTGTATCACAAGGATCTATTCTTGGACCGCTTTTATTTTTGTTATATATAAATGATGTTAATAACGTAACAGATTATCTCAAACTGATTCTGTTTGCTGATGACACGAATGCAGTTTGTTCTTCCAAAGACTTGGCTGATGCTGCTCGAACTATGTCCGACGAACTGCAAAAACTTCATACGTGGTTTTGTGCAAATCGCTTATCTTTAAATGTAAAGAAAAACTAAATATATGATAGTTAGCTCAAGTAAAATACAACGTTTGAGAAACGTCCCAAAACTAGAAATAGCCGGCCAAGAAATTGAAGAGGTTAGTAATTTTAACTTCCTTGCCATCATCTTGAATAATAAACTAAGTTGGACAACTCATATAGATTATATCGGCAAAAAAATCTCAAGAAATACAGGATTTATTAATCATATAAAAAACTCTGTTAACAAGAAAACACTTTATATTCTGTATTATTCTATGATATATCCCTATTTGTCTTATTGTAACATTCATTGGGGCAATACTTACACTACTCATCTTAACCCATTAATTGTACTACAGAAACGCGTAATAAGAGTTCTCACTTCATCCAATAAACGTGATCATACGCAACCTCTCTTTTCGAAATTAAAAATCCTGCCTCTAACTAAACTTAACCTATAAGTGTCCCTAAGTTTTGTACATACTTTTATGTATCACGCTGAAATTATACCGAAACGCCTTAAAAATTATTTTACAAGACTTTCTGCAGAGCATCGATATCAAACAAGGAATCAGAAAATTAACCTCTACAGACCCTTCTATAAGTCAAATTTTTCTTTCCACACCTTGAGAGAAGCAGGACCACGGGAATGGAACAAACTTCCCTCTCCCCTCAGATCTATATTCTCATCCTCGCTATTTAAATCTAAGCTCAAGTCTTATCTCATGGAAAGGTGGCCTGTTTTCCCCCTTATAGTTTCAAGTGCTATGCATTAACTTGCCCTGTTCTTTTTTTCCCCCTATATTTGTATGTGTTAAAAGCTTTCACCTACCGTATCTATACCATCGTTTTTTGTAAGTATTACGGGATAGAACAAGCCCCCATGGGGTTTTATTCCCGCCAAAGTTTTCTGAAATCATGTCTTTGTATTGTTAGTATATAATTATTGGTGAATAAATATCTATCTATCTATCTATCTAACATGGGTATCATGAAAACAAGACTAAAAATAATATTGGCCATGTTCAGCGGTCAGTCCAACATCACTTTTCTTCGTCATTATATATTAGTCTATAAAATATATCTGTTTCTACTCTGGAGAGTTTAAAAATGATGTCCAAACCGTTTCACAACACTGTTAGAAGGATTGGGTCGAATCGGCCCCAAAAATACTAGTCGAATTCGACCCAAAGATATTGGGTACAGACATGACGGACCCAAAGTTGTTGGGTCAAATTTTTTGGGTCGATTTGACCCAAAATCATTGGGTCGGAATTTTTAGGGTCATTCCGACCCAATGAATTTGGGTCGTAATGACCTAAAATTATTGGGTCGATTTGACCCATATTCACTAGACGGCAATTTTGGGTCGTAATCGACATGGATATTTTGGGTCGCCCTTCGATGAATTCGTGCAAAAAAAAGGCGTTTCAAGGAGGGCAAAATGTGCTGCACGGCCTGGAGATGTATGGCTCTGCATTTAATGAGCGAATTGATTCAACGCTGATAGACTATCCACCATACTACTTTGTACTAGGGTCGAATCACAAGACTGCTAATGAAAAGAAAAAAACTTCAAATTTTAATACATATGTGAAGATATATTTTCAATAAGTAAAGCACTGATTCATCTTAATTTAAGGATACCTCATGGATGTCATCACATTTTCACATGTATTATACATGTATACACATAAAATAGCTCAAAGATGCATATAACAAAATCACAGACTTCACCAAAGAAGCCATAAAGGTACATCTATACAATTATATCTACTAATTCATGGTGTGAGAAAACGTGTAAAACAGTGATGGCTCTCAGTGTGTCCAGAACTCTCCAGTTCATCACAAAGATATAAAAAACAAATTACGGCACAAATCAAACAGTGATGGTTCAGTCTGTCCACAACTTGCCAGTTAAGGGGTGACATATGTTCAGCTACCTTTTTTCACAGAATCACAGGTGATCGGATTACTAAATAGGCGATACAGTTGGTGGTCAATATCATATACCAAAATGTTCTCCAAGTATCACACTTCTTCACAGCAAGCACAATTCGAATGAAGAATCACAGTTCATGTACAGTACTTGTAAAATCACAATTGGAATGTGTTGTTGCACAAATGGAGTTGATCACAGTGCTCCAGAAATTACCTCAAAAAACCTGTTTCTCAATGACTTTATGCGAAGTAAAAATATCACTTGGTTGATACACAAATCCAGGAACGAAAAAGACCATTGCTCATGCAATTTCATATGTAGTAGAACTACACATCACAGTGGGGAAAGCTCCATCCATATTCATTTGAATTGCAAAGCAGCATGTGCCCCTTATTCTCAACTGTCAATGCCCAACTTCCTCAAATATTCTCGGACACGGATTTGAGGTCGCCTCATAGGTAATCCCAGACAACTCAGCTGGAATAACTCCAAGACTGCTGACACATGTGTGGAGTACTGGACATTCAGCACAAATTAGTATGCCAGTAGGACATACAGGGCTTTGGAGATGCTCGAACAGGCAATCACTGGCACTTAGTCGACATAGGCCAGGATCTTGCAGATGTCGCTGGCCGTCCCAAATGCCATGATGAACGGATGGTGCCGATCAGCAATGGCATCTTGAATCTCCTCTGTGGTGGTGTTTGTTCCGCAACCGTCCACTAGATATCGGTGGGCATCCCCGTCTTTCTTGAATGTGGTTGGAAGAAGATACAAAGCTCAAAGCTCTGATCAGGTTCACGTCTAAAACATATGAATACTCAAAATATAACCTTTGTAGCGGTACATTTTTGAAATTTTTTACGGCAATATTATAACGCTTCAAAACACATTGACAGTGACACGCTACAAGTACATGTAACATGTTCACCCAAGGATATATGCAAAATAACTAGCCAGACATTCATCTACATGTACTACAGAATTGTGGAGACTGAATTGTTGTGTTAACAGAGAGTGTGTACAAGAACACACTAGAAAATTGATATTAATGAAAACCCGAGGGTTCAAGTCCCCCGACGTTGGAGGAAGGAGGGAGGGAATTTGGATTAATGTCACACTCAAGTTTGTTTCACTCATATGGTGACAGTCAGTTTGGTTGGTGGAGGAAGCTGGAGAGAACCACCGCCCTTCGGCAATTAACTGACAAACTTTCACACATGGACCAGCTGGGCTCGAACCCGTGCCGGTTCAGCGGTGTGAGGCTAGCGGTCACCAGCGAAGCACCTTAGACCACTTGGCCACCGAGGCCCCCCCCCCGACGTTGGAACAATTGATTTGACTTGGAACCGTAACTTTCGGTACCCGGCATGCGGAGCAAACCTAAGTGAGATCCAGAGGCAAGGTACCCACAATTATCGAATTTGTCCTAATCCTGTCAGGATTTCAGAAAATATTGTATGAGAACAAAATTTTAACTTGGCCCGCAGGTGGCGCCACCTATAGGCGGGTCAGCATGAAAAACAATTCCAAGTGAGATCTTGCGGCAAAGTACCCACACACAGAATCTGTTCAGTTTTTCGAAAGTTATTGTCCCCAGGGAGTGAGGCTTTCACACGTTTTCAGTCCTGTTTACGTTGGGATTCAGTTAATATTTTTTTTACCTAGGGATGGGACATAAATTGTATTTGGTTTAGGTGGGGATTCACTTCAATGTTTTGTCCCAGGGGGTGGGGCATTGAAGCATTTTAACAACTCTCATTTGCTAAGTCCCCACTAAACCCCGAGGTTGGGGGGGGGGGTGTTGGTTTCGCTTGACTCATGCATTATAATAACTAATTTATGCCTATAAAATTACTAGATAAAAGAGAAATGTATAAATATTATAGTAACATCCACAGATAGTTGTAATTTTGTGTATAAAACACGTAATCAGTCTATTTAAGCCGGCCTGCCACGGCCACACACGGCCTGCCAATCGGCCTGCC